>CAIGRL010095862.1:0-12512 GCA_903798325.1 Fraxinus xanthoxyloides
TTTCTCCTTCTCATTTCTTCTTCCCCTTCTCCTAAATTCTGCTTCTTGTTCGATTGCGCCCGTCATCACCTAATGAAATGATGGCTCGCCCGCCAGACAGGATGCTTTTTTTATATTTACCTAAGAGAGGAAGTGGAAATGGATCATTTCTAGTAGCTAGGTAGTGGAGATATTCTGCTACAACATACTTTTCAGCTTTGTTCAGAGTGCCAAAGCACATTATGAAACATTTTCTTACGTTAATTGGCAATGCCCTGATCAAACTGTTCTCAAGTTTTTATTCAGTTTGCATTTAGCAACTTAAGGATCTCACTTTTATTTCATGCTTTTAGCGACAATTTATTTTATGTTAACAGTGCCAGGGTATTTGAGTTGACCTTTTACATTGTTTATGTTCAGATATGGCACGATAACATGCCTTATAACAAAATAGCTGATAGGAAAGGCCATCAGGGATGGATGAAAAAGGAAGGCCGATACTTCATATTTCCTGGTGGTGGTACAATGTTCCCGGATGGAGCAGTACAATATATTGAGAATCTCAAACAGTATATACCAATGGCTGGTGGGGTTTTGAGAACGGCCCTTGATATGGGATGCGGGGTATGAATTTTGTTCCTCCTTTTCAACTACTATCGATTATCATATTTGGCTGTATGTCATATTGTTCATTGTGATTGTAGGTTGCTAGTTTTGGTGGGTACATGCTTGCAGAAGACATATTAACTCTTTCTTTTGCTCCAAGGGATTCACACAAATCACAAATACAGTTTGCTTTGGAAAGAGGAATACCAGCTTTGGTTGCTATGCTCGGCACTCGCAGGCTTCCATTTCCCGGTTTCTCTTTCGATTTGGTGCACTGTTCTCGATGCTTGATCCCTTTCACTGCGTATAGTGAGTTCTTGATATTTCACAGGTCTTTCTCACCTTAGATTCTGTTATCTACTTCATTTATTCATAACAAAGGACTTGGTACTTTGTAGATGCAACATATTTTCTTGAAGTTGATCGGTTACTTCGCCCAGGAGGCTACCTGGTCATCTCTGGTCCCCCTGTACAGTGGCATAAACAAGATAAGGAATGGGCTGAGCTTCAGGCAGTAGCCAAATCATTGTGTTATAAACTCATTGTCGTGGATGGGAACACTGCCATCTGGAAAAAGCGAAATGGGGATTCATGTCATCCTAATCAAAATGACTTTGACCTTAGCTTGTGCGATGAATCCGACAACCCAAGTGTTGCCTGGTAACACAAAATTCACAATATTTGGAGTTTGGATTTGCCCTTTTTCTTTCATTATTCTAACAACTTCTGCCCGCTTATTATTGCAACAATCAAAGTAAATTTAAACCTCATCATTGAACAATGGCTCTTGCCTTGAAAATCACATCCTTGATTAAAGCTTGCCTTAAACAACTGGTTTTTGTTGATTGGTTTTACAGGTACTTCAAGTTGAAAAAATGTGTGAGTAGGATGTCTTCTGCCAAGGGACTATATGCTGTTGGGACAATTCCAAAATGGCCAGAACGGTTGACTAAAGCTCCTTCAAGGGCCAGTCTGATGATAAATGGAATTGATGAGTTTGAATCTGACAATCGGAGATGGGCGAGGATAGTTGCTTACTATAAAAATTCATTAAACGTAAAATTAGGAACTTCCTCCATACGAAATGTCATGGACATGAATGCATTCTTTGGAGGTTTTGCTGCAGCACTATTATCTGATCCAGTTTGGGTGATGAACGTTGTCCCTGCTCACAAGCCTTATACACTTGATGTCATTTATGATAGAGGCCTTATAGGAATTTACCATGACTGGTAAGTAATTATACTACTACTGATCTTCATTTTGCATGAAATAGTGCAATATCTATCGGCGTGTTTTCTGCATTCATTTTTTCTTTAATGGTAGTTTGTTGTCATGGTTCAATGTGTCTCCTTCACAGTTGTTGTTTGGTTTCCTCGAATAAGCTAACGTGCACTCTATATAAACCTTTTCTTGAATAACTGATATAGTTTCAATTTTCCTTACCGTAATGAACTCGATTGACTGTCGCTTTATTATATTTGAACCTTCTGCAGATTTTATGTATTGTTGCTGTTCATTGATGTGATATGAATAACATATATAAAACAGAAAAATTATTAGACAATTGTATTTTAACAGCTAAATTATGTGTATGATGATGCTTTCAGGTGCGAGCCTTTCTCAACATATCCACGGACTTATGATTTGATTCATGTAGCTGCTATTGAATCTCTAATAAAGGATCCCATCTCTGGAAGGAACAGGTATGATCATACCTTTTCTATGATGTCTTTACTTATTGAGCTTCTTCACCACCTGAATAATACCTCCAATGACTCTCTTCATTCAAATGGTGAATAACTGAATATGCCACATGAATGCCTGTGCACTTTTCTTTTTACCGAAACTTCCTCGTGAAAAAGATGTGTTATCAATTTCTTCGTCCATTTACCGTACGTGACTTCTGTTGCATGGAGCAATGGTTAATTCTTTTCTTCGTTTCCTTTTTCGCCTGCATTCTTCCTACAAAAATGTGGTTATTCTCATTATGATTTGGAACCAATTGATCACACTGTATAAGGTTCTAGACGGGTGCAATGTTGTTTTCTCTGTTTAGGGTGCTAATATGCTTGGTCATTCATCAACTTCTGCATCATTTGCCCAACCAATTGTTTTTCACTGTTCTTTGATATCTGCTTCGCTGCACAGCTTCTCTCTCTAAGAACGCGTCTTTATTTGATGAAGGTGAAGGTCATTTTAAGGTTACTCATCACAAACAACACATTTCTTGTGTATTCATCTGCGTCTGTGTACTTTTTCGCATCATATCTTATTGGACTGGATTATCTTTTGCATTATAACTTGTTTAACCACTTTATCTAAATGCTTAATCTGTCTTAGTGCGGAAGTATTTGTATATTTAACGTCTTCAATAAACCCTCTCAGTCAAGATTCATTTTTTTATCGAAGGCCTATGACACACAAATTTCAAACACCCACTCAATGTGATTTCAGGTGTAACCTTGTGGATGTAATGGTGGAAATTGATCGAATTTTGCGTCCTGAAGGCACAGTTGTGATTCGTGATACACCCGAAGTGATTGCTGAAGTAGATCGAATTGCTCGTGCCATAAGATGGAAAGCTTCTATACACGGGAAAGAACTCGAGTCACATGGAAACGAGAAAATTCTTGTAGCAAGAAAGAACTTATGGAAGCTATAGGTAACCTTCAATCTTCAATTGGCTAACACATGGTCAGCTGGAATTTCATGCATCAAATGGACAGTTTTCTATCTCGTTCTTCATTGTTGTTTTGCTTAAAAGAGGTAGCTGTAATAGAATGATGACAAATATGTAGACACGTGATATTTACAGTAAAATTCTGTAAAAATTGCATCATAATGCCAATCTTTTATTTATTGTAGACAATTATTTGGATCGAGGAAAATTGGTGTATTTTATAAGAATAACACTCGCGACATCTCTTTCGCGGTATAAGCATTAATTATTTTGATGAAAGGGTTCTTATTTTTATTATATTTTGTGAATCCATGACTTTTGATGGTATAATATAGTTATCTAATTTTCCTTGGGCACTATCGAGCACACTATGTATCTATTTTATTCCTCTAATCAAATTTCAACTCGAGATAAATATATTGAGAGTGTGTTTGGTGCATATTAAAATGAGAGAATGTATTTTTTTGAAGTGATGTGATGAGGAATATGTGGTTGAAAAAGAAGGAAAAGTTATTGATGTGATGGAAAATATTATTTTATTGAAGAATGTGTGGTTGAAAATGAGTAGATGAATGANATCTCTTTCGCGGTATAAGCATTAATTATTTTGATGAAAGGGTTCTTATTTTTATTATATTTTGTGAATCCATGACTTTTGATGGTATAATATAGTTATCTAATTTTCCTTGGGCACTATCGAGCACACTATGTATCTATTTTATTCCTCTAATCAAATTTCAACTCGAGATAAATATATTGAGAGTGTGTTTGGTGCATATTAAAATGAGAGAATGTATTTTTTTGAAGTGATGTGATGAGGAATATGTGGTTGAAAAAGAAGGAAAAGTTATTGATGTGATGAAAAATATTATTTTATTGAAAAATGTGTGGTTGAAAAGAAGTAGAAGAATGAGAATGAAAAAAATAATGTGGATTAAACGGGGCTGAAATTTGACTTGGTTAACTATGACCCTTAATTTTTATTAATAATTATATTTCTTATTTTACAGCCTATAAAAATAAATTATTAAATTTAGTTTATAGCCTACTTATTTAAGTAAGCTTAGCCGGAATATAATCCAAACTCGTATCATACTACCCACGGCATACAGAGACAAGAATCACATCTAACTCATTCACTCCAAATCTTCAACTTCCACCGTCCGATCAAACGCTCTCCAATATATATCACACAATACATACACATCAGTCTCATCGGAAAAGGTAATTCACTGTTCAAATCAATTCTCGGCCGAGACGATGTCGTCTGACAATAACATTTCCAATTCCAATGCTGCCGTTGATACGACGCCGTTATTGGGCGACGAGATCTTCCGCACGCGCCCCCGCTTCATGCGCCGCGCGCCGAGCCTCCGGGGCGCGTCTCGCTTCATTCGCCAAATCAGCGGCCGAAGTCGAGTGATGCGGGAGCCGTCCGTTCGAGTGCGCGAGACTGCGGCCGACCAAATCGAGGAGCGGCAAAGCGACTGGGCCTACTCGAAGCCTATAGTGATACTGGACCTAATTTGGAACCTGGCGTTTGTGATTGTATCGATCACTGTGATGATCATGAGCCGGAAAGAGTCTCCTTCAATGCCTTTGAGGCTATGGATTTTGGGATATGATCTTCAGTGCGTTTTTCACATGGTTTGTGTCTGGATTGAGTATAAGAAGAGGTATTTACAGCGAAATTTGGAGGGGAGCTCAAGGGGTAGCGTTAGGTATTCAGGAAGTGATGAGGTGGAGTCTGGTGATTATGCTTCCGAGGGCCGCCAAAATGATGATGAAACTAGGTATACATACATTCATATAAAGTCTTTGTATTTTTCTCGAATTAGTATTCATATTGGTAGACATAATTTGGTCTTGACTTTTGCGATCAAAGTCATTCTTTTTAGGCATTTTAAATAATTTTGTCTGTAGCAATAAAATGAGTAAAATTGGCAGACAGAAAAATGGGTGAATAACTCTGCAAAAGTCGAGCCACCCACCACATTTGAATTGGATGCTTGGGAATATCATGGGTTTTGAAGTTTAATGTTATCAAGTGGCTTGATGAATTCCTATCCATTTATTGCAATATTAGATGTGAATTCATGTGTAAACTGACCTTTGACTTCATGTTGTTGGAATGATTTTTTCAGTAAATTTGGTGTCTAACCACATAAGCCTGTTGGATTTATATAGGTAGATTGCTGAAATAATGATTTCTGACTTGTTGATGCAGTCAAATTGAAGAGAAATGTTGGGGTGTAATGACTTATCTCTAGTATATTATAGAAATGTGAAGTATAGCAAAATCCAATAGGAGAAAGCGAAAATAGTTGACTTCCCCCCATAGATTTCAACATCTCTCATATGTTATGTGTTACTGGTATCTGTCCATTTTGCATATGCAAGTATTATTCTAACTTTTAAATCTATTAGATCTACATGGGGCAAGCATTAAACTATGAAGGTCTTATATCACAGGTCTGAGATGAAGAAATAGATAATTAATGACCTCTTCCTACAAATTTATTGCAGCGTTGCTAAACAACTGGAGTCTGCAAATACAATGTTCTCATTTATTTGGTGGATAATTGGTTTCTACTGGGTAACTGCCGGTGGCCAAAGTTTGAGTCATGATTCACCACAACTTTACTGGTTTGTCCAAAGTTCCAAACATATCCTCTTCTGTTGAGGCCTCAATATCAATTTGTTTTTCCTCTCCTTTGTTTATTATCCATGCATGGGGTTTTGTTTTGCAGGCTTTGTATTACATTTCTGGCTTTCGATGTGTTCTTTGTTGTTATATGCATTGCTGTGGCATGTGTCATTGGAATTGCGGTGTGCTGCTGTCTACCGTGTATTATTGCAATCTTATATGCAGTAGCAGATCAGGTAGCTATAATTTTAGAATCTCTTACCTATACCTGTAATTTGCCAATAAAAATGAAATGCATTATTTTCTTTCTGTGTGTGGTTGTTGAACTTCTTTGCTGACAGTGCCCAGAGTGCAGTTCAGGTGCATTTGCATCTCGTGGAATTATGCTGTGCTTGATTTCCATAGAAACTCAACTCAGATTGTACTAGTGTTCATTGAATAATTATGATCTTGATATGTTCAGGTTAGCAGTGACAAAGACATTTCGATTTATTACCCTCTATCATCATAAATTTCCTTTGTTCAACATAAACCTCCTGGGATTTTCTTGTCCCTTTTCCCTGTGCCATGGGGGAGGGGATTGGAAATAATTTGTATACGTATCTTGATCTTTCATGTAAGTAAAAAGCAGACCACGCCATGCCGCTTGATGATACCAATAGCGTGGAGCAACTTCCTATATTGATCTTTACTATATATGTGTGTATATATGCAATGGATATTTTTGTGGGGTGAGTGGGTATCGGTTCCTGTGACAAGCAATGTGAGAGTTAATATGGATAATGCAGATAGCTTCCTCTCTTCTTCATCCATTTTAAGTAGTTGAAATATTGTGATTAAGTCATATTTTGGGCACTTTACTAATGAAATTTTGAGAATATGGGATCTTTCAGGCATATGGGAAAAAAAAAAAAAAAAATAATTCCTNTTGTATACGTATCTTGATCTTTCATGTAAGTAAAAAGCAGACCACGCCATGCCGCTTGATGATACCAATAGCGTGGAGCAACTTCCTATATTGATCTTTACTATATATGTGTGTATATATGCAATGGATATTTTTGTGGGGTGAGTGGGTATCGGTTCCTGTGACAAGCAATGTGAGAGTTAATATGGATAATGCAGATAGCTTCCTCTCTTCTTCATCCATTTTAAGTAGTTGAAATATTGTGATTAAGTCATATTTTGGGCACTTTACTAATGAAATTTTGAGAATATGGGATCTTTCAGGCATATGGGAAAAAAAAAAAAAAAATTAATTCCTGTTCTTCAAGGATCAAATGTGGAAAAACTTCTTCCTTTGTTTTTATATCTATTTATTTGTTATATTTATATAACTCACATCCATGCCTCTTGTGTGTTTCGATTTGAGATCTAGTCCTTGTTGGTTCAGCGAAAAAAGCTTATTAAAATCAAAGTCAAAATTTAACAACTAATTTTAATCACCCATTTCATGGGACCCACAACTTTTCAATCACACATTCCATCAACTTTTATCAAAATCTATTGACAATCTGTTTTATATAAACCAAACAGGGGCCTAGTGAGCCCCAGTGGTAAAGAAATCAAAATTTGGCATTTTATATGGTTTTTGAAGACTTTTTGGGAAGTTTATTTATGTTTTTTATCGCACCTGTTTTTAATTGACGTATCTGTCAAATAATTTTAATTATAACATATAAAAACCCTGATGCAGTAGAATTAATGTGGATACATGATGATGTTAAAAGGTATGATAGTGTATAAAACTATCGTTATATTTCCCCCAGCCCTACTTTTGTCTTCCAGTATGTGGACCAAAGGGTTACTTTTTCTTCCTCTCTTTCCCTTTGCTCCTACTTCTGCTATTCGATATGTTAAAATGAAAGAGAGAACGTCCCTATTTCGCTTTTGACATCACTTGCTTCCACTTCTTTTTAAATGACAAGTGAATCTGGCTGTCCTATATGATTTATGAAAGGTCCTGGAAATTCTATATGGTACCATGACATACATTCTATTAGAATCCGAGTTCACCGATCAAAAAGTGGCAGTGAATTAAAGATGCATGTGTTCTCTCCGAGTTATCTTGATTATTGACATTTAAGTTGGATTGTGACTTCCATTGATGACAGTAGTTCTTTTATGATATCGATTTATATTTTCATGTTTATCTCCAATAAAATGTTCTAATTATGCTTTCGTGACAATGAGACACAGTTATATTTTAAGAAATGAACAAAAAGTCCAGAAGGTGTCTGTACTCCGTGATTCTGTGTTGGAGGTTGTGTCGTGTATCAATTACTCTCTCCTTACAAATTTGCTTATTTGGCACAGCATATTCCCCTTGGTGCTCCAGTATTAATTTATTAATTTGGCACTTGTTTCTTTATGGCAATAGGAAGGAGCGACAAAGGAAGACATTGAAAGACTGCCTAAATACAAATTCCGGAGATTTAGTGATTTTGACAAAGAAAGTGGTGAGATTCAAGAATCATTTGGGGGAATAATGACCGAATGCGACAATGATTCACCACCTGTTGAGCACGTTCTTCCTCTAGAGTATGCGGTATGTTCAATTAGAGTTTTGATACTTAATGTGCATCGAAACTTTGCAAATTCATTTAAGATTTATTTTCTTTCTTCATACTGTTCTTTACAACTGCGCAATTGATGTGATACCCGTTTTATGCTCATTGGTGGTTGGTAGGGGGGGCGGGGGAGTATGTGACTTTATGGGAGAATTATGGTGTAACTTTTTGTTCCAAATATGTACTTTTTTGTTACTTTAAAATAAATTAAGTTACGTCTTTTGAAAGTTACTCTTCTTGTTGGCAAAATAAAAATAAAAATATGTACTTATGAGAGAACTTTTTACGTTCAGTCTAACGTGCTCTAACTCCGGCCATGGGAGCTCGATTTAAGTGTTTATTTGGATTATTTCTTACCCAGTTACCAATCTTTTACTTGCTAGCAAGAATTCATCGAACACATCAATGTTTAAGAACAGTTGGTCAATTTTTTTCATTACTAATCAAATGAAGTTTCTTGATAATCATCTCTGCATTGGATTTCAGGAATGCTGTATTTGTCTTTGTGCCTACGACGATGAAACCGAACTGCGTGAACTCCCTTGTCGTCACCATTTTCACTCTGCCTGTATAGACAAATGGCTGTACTTGAACGCCACGTGTCCTCTCTGCAAGTTCGACATTCTTAAAAATGGCAATCAAAGTGGTAGTGAAGAAGTATAATCGATATTTCCGAGTGGTGGTGGTCGTCGTCCACACTTCCCGGCAATACAACACTGCCATTTGTTTGTGGACTTGAAACAGTAAATCAGTACATAGTTCTTTTTCTTCTTTTTGTGTATGTGCGGTTTTGCTACACATTTCAATGTCTTGAAAGTGTACTCTTTGTATAATCAATATTTTTCAATTCAATAAGAAACTACAATTGGTGCATATTATTAATTTATTTTTTCATTTTTTTTGTTTCAAAGTGCAGCCCAAGTCATACGGCACTACGAGTTGCTGTATATTTTCCGTTTTCTAATGATAAAATAGTAGTGGAAGATGGTGGTGGAGCACGGTGGACGATGGGTCTACATGGAAATTTTTTAAACTAGAATTTATTTAAATATGAAAGGATTATGTTATGATAATTAAGAGTGGGTCCAACTAAATTAAAGGTGTTCGTATTATAAATGATATGAAGTGTTTAAAATGGCATAATTAATTGATAAGTGTAAAGTATGATCAGGTCAAGTTTTTTAGGAGCCTAAGCGAGTTTATGAGTAAAAAATCAAGTTTCAAATTTTACGAATTTAAATAGGTCTAGGTAAAAAGTGGCTAGATGGTTCATGTAAAATTTTAGTAAGGATAACAAAAAAATCCGTTTAACCCGATACCCGTGAGGTCCCGTCCTGAATGTTGTGGGGATTACCCGTCTAACCGGATAAACGGAGCGAAGACATGGCGATGATCATTATCCCAAAGTGGGTACGAAGCGGGTAAGGAAAATATAGTCTCCGTCCCGCTACCCACCCCTTTTAAAGTTAAATTCAAATTTAAACTTTTTATCAAACAAAAATAATAAATTTATCATTATTTTTAAAAAGAACATAAGTTGTTTTTAACAAATTAGTAAAAAAATATTAATATTTACTAATTAAAGACATTAAAAAAAATAAAAGCAAAAAATAAAATAAATAAAAAAGAAAAAAATAAATGGGGCGCTAAATGGGACAGGGGACTTGCCCTACCTTTTTTTTTTTTTTGGTAATTTCACCCTTACTTACACATTTTATTGTGCAAACCATCTATTCTATCTATTTTCATCCAATTTTTCAATAAAAAAAACTATAAAATAATCAATATACCCTCCTATGTAAATTAAAAAAACTAAATAATTAATTGCAGTCATAGTCCCAATTTTTTTAAAAAAGTGCAAACAAGTCCCAAATAAATTTATTTAAAAATTAAAAAGTGCAAACAAGTATCAAATAAAATATTAAAAAAATTAGAAATTAATTTTTTTATTTTTTTATTTAAATAGGATATTATATTCATTATTTTACAGTTCTTTATTGAGAAATTGGATGAAAATGATGGTCTGCAAAATCAATAGTATAATTAAGACTGAAAATACTAAAAAAATGAAAAGTAATGATTATTTTCCCAATAACGATAAAAGATATGGGCATTATGTACTAATTAACTTTTTAAAAATCTATTTGAAACTCATTTTGCGCTTTTTAAAAAATTTGGGACTATGGTTACAATTAAAATTTTCTTTTTCTTTTTGTTTATTTAAATATAAAGATATATTCGTCATTTCATAATTTTTAATTGAAAAAATGGATAGAAATGATCTTTTGAGTAATGAAATGTACAAACGTTTTTCACAATAATAATGAAAGTTGAAGATCTTAAGTGCTAATATAGTTGACTTGTTTACAAATATGAATTATTACTGCAATAGAATAATTCTATCAGGAATATGTCAATCCGTCAATAGTTTCAAAAATAAAAGAAGGGTCAAGCCGTCATGCTATATACATATTGTTTTACCAAAAAAAGAAAGAAAAATCCTTCTCTCAATATGGCACTGGAATACCCACCACGGTCCCACCGGAAACCTTGTTATCGAACTGAATCTTCGTCCACGGCCTCGGATAACTGGCGGCCCGGCTCGTATTTTCCGGCCCTGTCACCTTCACAGAGAGATTAATAATCCCATTCTTCTCCCCATTCCTAGCCCTCAACCTATAACTCAAAAAACTCAGATAATTCTCGGGAAGATACCCGGCAGAAAAATCCGAAACCGGAATTCTCGCAGTTCCAATGAGTTTATTTCCACCGGAAAAGGCCTTACACTGAACTTCCACATTAATAAAACGTGCATGCATGGGTAATTCCATAACAAGCTTTTCATTCCATACTGGGTAGCTTCCACCATCTGTATCCATTTTTGTTGTTCTTGATGACAGGGTTTGAACGATCACAAAGGTGTTTTTCTTCACCGGTTGTCTCCGATTTACGCGCAGGTCTTCGCCGGAAATTACAGTGATTTCTATCGTTCTTGATGAGGTTTTTTCCATATCTTGATGACCCTGTATGTATATATTTGTATGTACTGATTTTTGGAAAATTTCGATGGTGGAGATGAGGGTGGGGGTGGGTATAATGAGGAAGGTGGGGGAGAAAGGAGAGAGAAATCGGGGTGATTTTTCGTGCAGACAGAATTCGAGTTCAATCATGCTAAATACTGAAAATTTGGACAGGCAACACATAGTGTCGAACCACAAAAAGATGGAAAATAAAAATAAAAATATGCGAATCAAATTTAGCCACGTCAACATTTGAATGGTTTCGATAAGGAATTCCCTGTGCTCGAGGCTTTTTTCAAATAACAAAGTTTTGTTATAAAACTACGGAAAAAAGCAATAGTTAGGAATTTTGAAGACAAAAGTCAAGCCAAAACTATGTTCTAATTCTATTTAGTTAAGTTAAGAATCCGTGTCACGTTAGAGTTGTCGGCAACCGTATTTGTTGGATTTTGACTAAACTATTATTTTTGTTTAATTTGTCTTAATTAAATATATATTAATAGGGAAATAAAGAGAAGGACAGCAACTGCATAGATGAATAAAGAAAAGATTAATAGCACCCTAAAGCTAATTCAGATTTTAAAATATAGAGTTCAATCTTAAAAATTAGACTTCATTTATGATCCGTTTGATTGCAAAAGTGAAAAATGTGTAGAAAGAAAATGAATTACAGGAATTGAATTGCTTAGAGATTGTTTTATTGTGATTTGTAATTAATTGTGTTTAATTAATATGATTTTTCACCTGAAAAATGTTGAAAATTTGGCGTCCGTTTGACTTTATTTTTTATGAAAATTGTCTATGAAAGTGATATTTTTTTTCTATCATTGGGTTTAGAATTTATTCCAATTGCCAAAAAAAAATAAAAAAAATTATCATATTGAATATCATTCGTTTGACTTTGTTTTACATGGAAATTGTCCATTAAAGGAAATTTTTTTTATCATTGTTGATAGAATTTTTTCCAATTACAAAAAAAAAAAAAAAAAGTTGGAAAAAAATTTACC
>CAIGRL010095867.1:0-14176 GCA_903798325.1 Fraxinus xanthoxyloides
ATTATTTTCATTTTTAATCAATTAAAAATAATATTTACTAAACATTAAAACAGATTTATAAGAACTTTATACATTTTTTTCAAAAATTTCAACAAAAATATAAGTTTCAAATTTAAATACAAAATAGTAAGTAAATAGTATAGGAACTTAAATTTTATCTAACTCTTTGTCAGACTCCAATTCAATAATATTTTTTTTCATCTAATTCGTCATATGGGTCTTCTGATGCAAAATCTTCTTCGTTGGGCTCCCTTATTTCATTCTTATCATTAATAATTTTGAATTTCAAAGAATTGTAAAAAAAAATTAAAAAATAATGATAATGCGCATCAAGGGACGTATAATTGCGCATAGGTATGTATTAGTGATCAACAATTGTCGTTGATTATTAAATAAGACGTCAAGCCACTTGACTTGATGTTTTGACTTCGCATCACGTCAAGATTGTCTAATATTGCCTTTTAGAACATTGATTAAAACAAAGTCAAGAAAGAGCAATTATTTTATCTTATCAAAGAGTAAATGATAATGCGATATGGAGCAGGTGATGTATCACATCACCATTCTCGTCATCATCCAAAATCATTTGCTGTTGGTGGATTGTTGCATGTGGAAGTATGAGGTAGAAAACAAAGAAACAAATAGTTATTTCCACATCTTCCTATGTATCTAATCTAAAAATCGACAAATTCAACAATTTAGAATATCAGATAATTGAAAAGCGCACACTGTACACTTCGCTATCACTTTTCTTTTCTTCTTTATTTATACCAAGATTCTCAATAAACGAGCATAGGAATTTCTATGGAAAACCCAGAACCCATTACTCACAAGAAAACTCTGAGAAGAAGCAGTAACAGTCACATATCAATGTCGGATACCGAGTCACAAGGGAGTCAAGTTGACTCGTTTCAACCCCCCCTCCGATCAAACTCTCTTCTCCACTCCAAGGGTCCAGTTTTCTACCCAGAAAATGATGTTAACTTCAAAAGTGGTAATGGTGGTAAAATATCATTGTCCGATTGTAAAGCCCTTGTTCCTGTTGATAATTACTACTCCTCTTTACCATTTCCCGGACAATCCATTTTTCCGTCGAGTTCCCCGGCAAATGGAGGACCCGAGCCACAATTGGAAAAGCCCACATCCGAAAATGTTGATTTAAGGGCAAGTCCTCCGGCCACTGAAGGTAAGGTCTGGAGAAACTTTTCTCCCTTCACGACTGTGAATCGTGAGTTTTCAGGGAAGGGCGGACGGGGGCCAACGTCAGTCGTGCAATTCAACCGGTCTGGAAGGGAGGAGCCGGTGGGTGGCGGTGGAGAGGATGAGGTGGGAGGAGAGAGGCCGTCGCGGGCAGCAGTGGCATCAATATTGAGGAGATCGAAAAGAAAGGTGACGGTGACGAAGGCAGCTTTGGGGTTCAGAGTATTTGAAGTGATAGTGTGTTTGATTTCATTTTCTGTTATGGCTGCTGATAGAACCCGAGGATGGAGTGGTGATTCCTTTGATCGATACAAAGAGTACAGGTTGGCATTCTTTCTTTTGCTTCTGCATATTATAGTTTAAATTGCTTATATGTGTGATCCAGTACAAAAATGCGCATTTCAAATTTTGTTTACAAAATTGATGCTTGGATTCCTCGAACCTTACCTGCAAAAAGGCAGAAGAGAAGTTTGAAGTTTCTGATTCTTCTCTCGTGTTAGAGAGCATGTTTCGATGTTGCTTAAAATTTACTTGCTTCCAAAAAAGTTAAGTTTATTAGTAAGAAGAGTAATTTGAAAATCAAGTTAGATAATATAATTATCTTGATCCATCATGTTCTAAAAAAAAAGGTTGAAACCGCCCCGCCCCGCCCCTAGAGCATCGTGGAGGAGGTAAATCACGGGATGTACCTTAGTAGTTCAGTGTACAAGAGCTACCATGCTGGTGCCCACAAAGAGTCTAATTCCAAATTTTGTTAGAGACAGGAATCGAACCATCGCACTGCGGCTGCCAGTTCAGCTGAAACTATCCCACTCATGTCCTTTGCACTACTGAGCTATACTCCGGGGGGCGATCCATCATGTTCTAATTAAGCTGAGAGGTGTAGGAGAGGATAACTTCAAATTGAGGCTAGTTTTGCTTTCGTAAATTATGCAAGTGAGGTCAGAGGTATTTTAAAGGCAAAATGGGGATGGAGTTAACATGATTGTTGGTGTATTGGGGGGGATTTAATCGAGATCCATGATCTTTGGGAATAATTCCTGCTGTGCTATCAAACCAGGTATGATTGAAGTATCGTCGTTAAGCGTAGGGCTCGGCTTTTACAGTGACATCGGGATTGGTGTGTATTCTGTATCATCAAAGTGTATATGACGTAGTTAAAATTTCTTAGATTAAATTGTTTACTGTTAAATGGATTTAAGGAGAGAATACAGATTTAGGAAAGAATTCATAGATGAAATTTTATATCATATATAATCAAGTTGCTGACCTCTAATTGAATTGTGATTCATTTGTTGCTTAAAGTAGATTTGCCCGACCATGTTATGATTATAATTATGTCTCATCATTGCACAGGTATTGTGTAGCCGTGAATGTCATTGGATTTGGATATTCGGGATTTCAAGCGTATGATCTTACCTACCATTTGGTCTCAGGGAAACATGTCTTCTCTCACTATCTACGTTACCATTTTAATTTCTCAATGGATCAGGTAAGCAGTTTTCTTCTATATTCTTCAGCTGATGCAAACTTCTCTTGTATTGTACTAAGAAAAAAATAAACAAATAAATACACGCGTGTAGTGTATTAGATTTTGGTAGTGTTTGTTGACCTCTGAACGGGTTGTAGACCTGGATACTATCCAGTCAATCCGCTCTACCACGCAATCCACTATAGTTTTTACACTATAGTCTGGTTCCTTGGATACTTGTACTATAGATTTTACATTATAGTTTGGTTCCTCGGACACTTGCTTAAAGAAACATTGCGCTTCTTGTCTGGCAGATTCTGGCATATCTTATAATGTCGGCATCGTCTTCAGCAGCAACAAGGGTGGACGGATGGACATCTACTTGGGGGAAAGATGAGTTCATGATAAGGGCAAGTGCATCCATTGCAATGTCTTTTCTTGCGTTCATTACCTTTGCCTTGAGCTCTATTATATCTGGCTACAACCTCTTCAACCGAGAAGCAGTTTAATCTCTTCACCTTCTGTCAAATTTTTTTTTTTTTTAACAATTCTTAGAATATTCTGAGCTGAAAGATGACTGCAGATAATTTCTAGAGTTGTACAGACAGTGATAGATTAACAGCATTGTCTTTTTGTGGTTAGGATTGTTGTGCAGTTTTAACATTGGTATTATTTGGACAAATAAATCATCAAGCTCCTCTGCATTTAGCAAAAATATATACTTGAATAAATGTGTTAAGACCGTCTAGACCCAGACCACCAAGCTTGTAAAAAGCATGGCCCAGCTCACAAAATGGCTCGTGCTGTGCCCAGTCTGACTGCAGGGTATGTCCGTCCAGGCCGTGCTGAGTGATTGAGTAGGTCATTGGTGGGAGGAGGAAAACAAAACAGACTACCGTCATATTATTAATTTTAAATAAATAAAAATATGTTCAATATTGGACAATGCGATGACAAACACTGCCAACAAACTGTTGTTCATCACCGCTGGAGATCAATAGCGTCCATCGGAGGAAAATTTCAATTCAAAGGCATCGAGTCCCTGACTCTTTTATCCTTTGAAAAGCAGAACCCATTAGACCACACACTCTTGTAATGAAATTTTGTATGCAGTGTAAAAAAAAATGTTATTTTCCAAGATTGGGAAGGCATGAAACAAATTAAAACAATTGACTGGAGTAGGAAAGCTATGTAATTTTAATTCCTCCAATATCGTTGACAATTGACCATTGACAATTGAATTCGATTCTTGACTATTTCATATTAGTGCCAAGAGAGGACTTATTTCAAGCTGTTCAAGAATAGTTTGAGTACTTGACTATCAAAACCTCAGTTCTTATCTAACCCCAGTATATGAAATGCCATCATATTAGCAGAAAGAATGCAAAAATGTTCACACTACTACTTCCCAACAGAAACACCAAGGTATCTGCCAATGGCTTAAGGATTTAAAGCCAAACAGTATTATCCAAAGACGATGCCCTCAACCAGCAACTGACTTGAACTAACAAAGAGTACAGCCAGTAACCCAATTTGCGTGAATGACATAGTTCATAAAATTTGATGAGGCGCCTTCAAAGCTTATTTCACTTATCGACTGAAGTCTTTCTCTTCCAGTCAGGTGTGGAGGAATCCTGTGCTTGAGACTGACCAAAGACTGACCTGTGTTTCAAGACAGACAGAAGTAACCTTTTAATTATCTTGTGTAAAATATAAGCTTTTAGTGCATCTCTTCTTCATGGGATTCCCGTGTCTTTCTTTGATTGTTCTCTTTGCGCTTACTCTCTTTTATTAACACAATGCAGGTAAAAGCAGGATAAACGAACATGAATGTTCCCCGTCTGCTATAAAATTCTAACGATGCATGTCTTCATTACAAAAATATCTAAAAAAAGCATCAAAATCCAAATGAGGTACATTGTACTCATAACTAAGATTCAATTTGAGAAATTCCATATCAGTGACAAGTATTTGAGATTAAAAAACATAAAACATAAAAACCACTCCAGATATGCTTGATGATTTTAACTAAATTCTAAAATCAGTTTGAGTGGAGTAATCAAGAAAATGTATTATATTTGACGAAAAAGAGAGCATAAAACACATTTTTCGAATTCTTTTCATTGCCATACTTCCAGTCTTCCAGTAAATTGGAGATACCACTCTATTTTTCTTTTTGCTGCTACGATAAGATTCATTTTTAATTTTTGTTATTCATTCTGTATAAAAAAAATAGAAATAGAGAAACAAAGAAATATGTCTCAACATGACCCACTTGTGCCTCTGATGAGTCATCAGAATTGGAGGTATACACTGCTTTGACCCTTGTGAAAAAGCAACTAATTTTCATGTAATTAAGTCTAAACCATATTTCACACTATTTTTTCGTTATTTTGAGGCAACTCTCCAACATATCAGATAGACATCAGTCTAGCTTTTTCTTGCATTGCTTGTGTATCTCTTTTTTGCCAGCTGTCTGAAACCAGTATATTTTATGAGGTAACAACAGTATTTTAAACCCTGGCATAAAGATTATGATACTGAAACCAACATGTAATGCTACACAACGTGAAATGGAAGTAGTAAGAGAAATGGAGCTCACCCACAGGTTGAACATTTCTTGTGATGCTTGCAGAATATTGACAAACAAACAGAGCATATGTAGCCCATGTCAATTGTGTTTTTGTGGCAAAAGCACCTGCAGATTTTACAGTATCAAAAATCAACAATTTAAAGCACCTAGAATCTTTATTTCTTTTCTCTTCACTCGATAATCCACTCCAATTCATGCTTGCAGTTTAAAAAAGTGTGTAGCTGTCCTTGTGCAAGTTAACAAACACAATTTTGTGGACGAGCTTGGAAATCAGTTTTCCAAAAATTCAACCACGCACCACCTGTACCATTATAGGATATATATAAATCAAAATAAATGCCAGATTTAATAATTCACTCGTCACTTAAGACTTGAGAGGTTTTTAACTACAATTATTGCTTCAAACCTACTTAAACAGCAAGACATTAATTGTACGCTATAGGCCACTGAGAAGCTTATTTGATAAAATTGGAGAGAATCCTGTTCTGATTGGTGTATGCAAGAGAAAAAAATATGTAAAAATAAATAAAAAGATAGCAGCGCAGGTGCAGTGGAAAAACATTATTGAGTTTTTGTAAATAGGTATAATATTTATAGAAGAAAATTACACATGGATAAGAATATTTTCCGGGAAGACAATAATAATAATGCACAGGTTCCTGAAGCAAACTTACGACGCACGAAAGTCCACCCCCACAGGCTTAGGAAGTTGTAAAAAGCTGCGAGAATGCAAATCTGTTGCAAAAACTGTCTGCATGTGGACAATAATCATAAATTAATACCCGATAGTGTCGCAGAGGAAGGGGAGCAGTTGCAACATGCAAATTTTGAATGTCGGACAAATTTTGATGATACAAAAACAAGATTCTTCCTACTTTATATCGACAGCACATAAGCCAATGATAAGAAGGCAACTAATTCAATAAAATAGGAAACTTGTTATGAAAGCAGGATTATTAGTAACTCCATGCAAATCTCTGGAATGCTAGTCGAATCGAAGTGAAGAATGATCACTATCATAAGGACCAGAAGGTAAATTCTAACTTCTGGAAAACGCATTAAGTCCACAATATATACTGTCTGCAAAATTCATATTGAAATAAAAAAATAAAAAATAATAATAAAAATAAAATTATTGGTACTAATGAAACGCAATGAAAACCATAGTGTCCATGAAAACCATGTTCAAACAAAGTGAAATTTCCCAAAGAAGAAAACAACCCCATATGGATGGAGGAAGGATTCCTTGAAAAGAAGAAAAGAAAAGAAGGGACATCACCCTGCTTCCTCCCACCAACTTAGGGGTTCGTCGGGCTCGGATCATCCCACTTGGCGAGCTAGCTCGTGCTCGTAATTGGGGCAAGCAAACATGAGCTAGCTCACTTCAAAAAAACATCAACTCGGCTCGGCCCACCAGCTCGCCCATTGGTGGGGCGAGTTGAGCCAACTCACGAGCCACTCGTGCTCACCAACAATTTTTTATTTTTTCTTTTGAAAATTCAATTTTATTTTTTTAGTTTCTCAGCTCCCCGACAAGCCAATGCGAACCACTGAGCCAGCCCCCCACACAGAGTGTATGTTCGTGTTTTTCTCACGCACGTATTTAGAAATTCCAAGTTCTTGACCAAAAAAAAACAAAAAAACAAAAAATCATATGGACCAATAACATTTATAGGTCAAACCTCTTCTTTCAAATTAAATTATTTCAACTTTAGAATATTTTTTATAATATTCATTTTCCTAATAATGAAATTTACATTACATTACACCTTTACGAATTCTATAATTTCGATCACGACCTTTTATTTTCCAAAACTAAATGAACTAAATTGCCAAAAAAAAATCTAACCGGACATTATCTGGTAGCCATTTACCATTCACATCACCTTTGATTGCTAAAGATTTTATATTTGGGTGCAACAAGAACGATCTTATGATGGGCGAGGTATATATTACTTTAGCCCCTGTTCGGTACCGATTAAAATCTAGATTTTAATTTTAATTGGGTTCCACAACTTTTCAACCATCTAGACTTTAATTTTAACTGGGTTCCACAACTTTTCAATCATCTATTTTATCAAATTTTATCAAAATCTACTAAAAATCTAATTTAAATCTCAATCAAACAGGGGCT
Source organism: Fraxinus xanthoxyloides (assembly GCA_903798325.1). Taxonomy (NCBI): domain Eukaryota; kingdom Viridiplantae; phylum Streptophyta; class Magnoliopsida; order Lamiales; family Oleaceae; genus Fraxinus; species Fraxinus xanthoxyloides. Next base: position 7,399 of record CAIGRL010095867.1, read on the forward strand.
TAATGGTGCCATCGTGAGAGGTACCTACCGACAGATATTGAAAAAGCCCATCCAAAAGTTGAGGCTTCAGATATACACCACTAGTTATATAAGAAGCCTGCATAAAATATGCATCCTTAGAAATCACCAGACCAATGTAAAACTTGTTATCAGGAACAAAAGAAATTAGTGATATGATCTGCAGACTGCTAACAAAATGCTACCTGCTGCAGGAAAGCAGAATGTTGAGCTCCCAGTATACATGAATCCACAGGTACCTGCAAGAACCATTTGCATTTAATACAAACAGTTTACGAAGAATCATTTAAGTAAATATACGACAAGATCAATGAATGTTTTCCATAGCTTACAAAACAGTGTCATTGGAAGATATCGATAAAATTAGGTATATTACAGACCTATTGTAGGTTCTGCAGTTAAGCTAATGTTTTTCAGTAGAACACTTCACTTCACAAAATATATCAATTTACCTAAAATATTGGTTCCACCATTCTCTATCATACTTTATTAGTGCATACATTTTTAAGTCTACAACCATTGCCTGTTTCAGTTTGTTCAATGTGTATATTTAGTATGTTTAAGCTGTTTGCAGGGGAGCAAGAAATTAAAGGTTGCACTCCAGATTATTACAGAAAGGATAGTCCTGGAGGGTGATTCAACTACCATTACAGGTATTCTTGGGAGGGAGGAAAACGATGATTCAGAGCTGCAAGTGGAGCTGAAAGAGTGAAAATGTCCAGAAACAAGAAGGCTAGAAGAGTAAACAGTCAAGCTGATGAGGCTCAATGGAAATAATGAGTTTGTATAACATGTGAAGTACTGTCTTACTGAGTAAAGAGTGTAGAAATGATCCTTTTTATTTCTCCAACTCCTCCTCTCATCCTAAGGTGAGGGCATGTCGAAATTACAATAGATGCAAAACCAGATAGGGATCAAGTGAAAAGCTTGACCTATTCTATTATCAGACTTATATTACGTAATTGAATTATTTCACTGTTCCACTCTAATTAAATGTTCTTTACATTGATCTCTTCGTCGTTTGATATATTTTATTAGTCAGTTGTAGTGATGAATTTGAGCAGAGAGAAAAGAGAATATCATGTTAACACCAGGATCTTTTATTGAGGTGTAACAATGTAACTATGTAAGTATAGGGTCCCAATTGTATTTTTCGATATTTCTTATATTATTTTTTGATATATCTCATAACCTGAGAAAAGCAATTGGTCTTTATGGAGTCTATGTCAAAGTGGCAATCCAGTCGCACATCCACATTGATAACGTGATAATGCATTAAAATTATCACAAAATAAGAATCATTTTAACACATTTAGTACCAGAAATAATTAATTTTAAAGTACACAATTTACCATCGAGCGTTGAGCAGAGAAAATAGCATTCATAATTGCCACGTATCTGCAAAGAAAACCTTTAGCCAAAAGCAGATGGATTAAATCATAGCTGTTCCAAAATATCTTAAATAACATACTGTCCAGGTCCATCTGGAGATCCATGCAAGCATAGAATCTGTAATTATTGGACAGTACTTCATCAGAGATATATTATCCAACATAACAGAGTATCATATCGAGTGCTAGAACATTCGTACTATAAACAGTAATAAGAAAGAGTGAATTACAGCAAACAAACATTAATAGTATATCCTTTATGGAAAACAATACATCTAATTGTTTACAGGACGAGGACTGCATGTAAGATGACAATATTTGCAACAAGTTGCAAAGTATAACTTTAATTCTCTTTGTTTCTCGCAATTAATCTGAAGTGCCTAAATACCTTAAATTCCAAATTTTATTCTGAACAAAAAAAAATATGTGTGTGTGTGAATAATTGAACTTACCCGAGGCCGTGGATGAAGTGGCCCTGACCGAAACACCTTCTGTATATCTGATTCATTCATTCAAGTCATATCAAACAACGTTTCTGAACAATCCACATATACCCAAGCAAACATTATACTACAGAAATAATAAAGATGAAGGTATAATATCTTATTAGAAATAAAAGGATACAGCAGAGAGCCATGGAAAGGGAGCCTGAAAGAAGAGAAAATCCAGGGCCATCAACTGAGTCTTCGCGACACAGTGACTCGTCTTTCTCCACAAACTCCTCCAATTTCTGCAGCAGACTCTCTGCTCTTTGGTTCTGATTCTGTGAGGCTGAGGAATCAAAAATGTAGTCGCAGGAATTGTACCCCGTCGCAATCAATACAACTTGGTTTAGCTGATTTAGTAAAAGTATAGAGTTCAAAAATGCCAGTACCTGAGGAGTAGAAATAAATATTAATTTTTAGTTACGGAAACGAACATAATATGCAGGAATTAGACGGTAGGAGACAAAAAGGGGAATTGCGTTGGAGAGGAATTTGGAGAAGGAGAGAGTGGAATTGATGGAGTTCCAGAAAAATGGGTTGGTGTCGATTAGCACCATCAATAGGCTAACATCATCTGAAAAATAACAAAGAAGTTAGTTGACACTTCAGAGATGAAGATAAATATATATACATAATTACACGTGCGTACAGAGAGAAGAAGGGACCTGTGTAAAGCTTAGATGCGGCTGGAGTCATCTTTTTCGTTCTCTATAATGTTAATAGGATTCCGGGACTCTACACTGGCTTTAAACACAGAAATTAATTAATACCCAGTCCAATATTGTAAAAAACAATTCTTAAGTGATAATTCCACCTTAAACTCCAGTACACTGCAGGAAATACTTCTTAATATTATTTTGTAGCATACTTTCAACTAGAATTACACATTAATACAACCAAAATAACTTCTAGCTAACTTGAAATAATATTTTGTCTAAAAATCTTTTGATTTTCAAAAGAATTGATGTCATAACAATCAACATACATTTCTAGTAAATTGAGATCTTCGATCAATAACAGATTACATTATTTTAGAAATTAAGTCACAATCTTTGAAGTATGCTTGCCATTTAATGGGAAATTTATGTATTCCCACAATATTATTATATTTATACTATGAAATATGTTCCAAAACATAATTTTGAATAGTGTTTTAATTAATTATTCACAAAAAAGAATATAGCTCTATTTCAAAATTTCCCATCGATAATTACTATTTTGAATAGTGTTTTTATTTATTACTTAATCACCAAAACAGGTCTACTACAAATTTTCCATCACGAATTATTAAGAACGTAAACTAGAGAAGAACAAGAAAGAGAGAAAATGAACGATACCGGAAGAATTAAAAAGGAGATGGTTTTACCTGATGGAAAGATAGAAAATTGAAGTAATGACGCTTAACCCAAAGGGACCGCCGGTCAGGGAGAAGGATAAACTGAGTTTTCTGAAGGCAGGGACTGAGCCGCTGAGGGGAGGCTGCGGCTGTGGTGGTGCTTCTTCACGCTGCGGTGGTGCAGCCACAGATCTTTTCTGTTTATTTGTTCTTAACTCTTAATTCAGGATACGAAGATTTATTATTCTATAATAAAATTTTGCCAGGGTTTATCATGGTGACAGTTTGGCCGAGTGGTCTAAGGCGCCAGATTTAGGCTCTGGTCCGAAAGGGCGTGGGTTCAAATCCCACAGCTGTCATTTTTATATTTTTTTATACTTCGCATAAATTTTGAGAATAATTGCAGCAAAAGTCCCAAACATTTGAAATATTAGTAAACTTTCCCCACACTTTTGATTTATTGCAGCATCACCCCCTAACCTTTCCCCACACTTTTGGACGGTTTTCATTCACAATTCCGTCAATTGACCAAAAATTTAATTTTAACAACGTTTTTGATATTTTAGAAAAGGGCAAAAGATTACTTTTCTATTCATCACATTAAATAATTAAATTTGAAAATAAGAAATAAGACAAAACAAAACCAAAATACAAGATATCAACCCCATGTATTTTGGTTCTAATTTGGAATTTGGGGTTGGGTGGTGAAGTTTGTTTGGTGGCGATTGTGATGGGGTGGATGGTGGAGGCCGGTGGAATGTGGTTGGTGGCGATGACGGTAGCAGTGTGGCTGATTTTAGGTTTGAGATTGGGGTAGGGGGTGAGCAAAAGAGGAGGTGTTTTGTTTTGTTTTGTTTTATTTGTCATTTTATAATTTTATAAATTTAATTATTTAATGTAATAAATAAAAAGTTACTCTTTTGTTCCATTTTAAAATATTAAAAATATGATCGAAGTTAAATCTTTGGATCGTGGATGAAAATCGTTCAAAAGGACCTTATCTGAAATATTTGAAAATGTTAGGGGTGGCGGTAGCAACAAATTAAAGATTTGAAGAAAATATGGTCGTGTTTCAAATGTTTAAGACATTTGTTGCAATTACCCCTAAAATATGATACAAAAAGCTCATTTGAGCAGAAGTGAAAAAAAAATACAGGATGTAAAGAAAAAATAAGGCACATTTTGAAAAATCATCTCATGTATATGAACTTCTTGTATTTTAAAATATCATAATACACCCTACATTATTTATGTATCGTCTCAATCTTCGCTTTACATCTCAACCAATCTAAGCCCCTTAAATCCTTGCCCGCCTCATCTCCTATTATACTTCGGTCTCATTGGACTTCCTTTTATTGCATTTCGGGCTGTCCTAAATCTCCTTCTCACTCTCCCAATGCATTCCCCCCGTTATTTCCTCCTCCTCGTCGCCTTCTCCTGCATTAGTTTGGCCAAATGAGGAGATAACTTCGTAAAAGTTAAGGTTGGTTTCAATCAAGTTGGTCAATTCAATTGACTAAGATACTAATTAACAATTATCATTTTATGCTCACAATATTTAAGACATTTATATTAAAAAAATTAGAAGACAGAACTACTATGTTGTAACTTGTAATCCTTGAAAGAAAAAAATATAGAGCACCAAAGATAAAGGATATAAAAAACTATAGAGGATAAATATTGGATCGTCGCTGATGAAATTATGTGGAAATATTTTGGAGTTTTTTTATTTTTTCCTTTATCTAAAAAATATCCACACGGACATTAGCAACTAGTTTCAGTTGTTGCCTTGAGACATACCACAGTTCCTCATCCAATAATTCTGAGCCCCAATCGTCTCGTTTGTTCTACCTCGGTAATTATTGCCCTTTTATTCTGTTTTTCGTATCTGGGTTCAAAAATTTTCGTTCTTTTTGGTACTGAATTTATGGTTTTTCTTTTCGTGCGGGAAAAAGAGGTGAACATTAGATGGCGAGTCAATCCGATTCTCCGCCAAATCCCACAGATGAAAAGCCCCAAAACGCAGGTTTGTTTTCTCTTTAATTGTATCTTTATCGGTGAAATTGAATATTTCTTTTTCTTTTTTATGCTATAACGTACGTTTTGCTTTTGGGAAAGTTTAAAAATATGAAATTTAATTAAGCACGAATATTTGAACCTCTGACTCAATGAACGGACCGTTCATGCTTGGCCTTGTTTAAAATAAGTAAAAGTTAGTAACTTTTCAATTACTCCTTTCTTACTTACACTTACTATACTTTAATATATGTATCTTGCTTTTATTAATTTTACCAAATAAAAAATTTACTAATTAGTATATTTGTTTATAAGTAAAGTTTTTAAGCTTAGCTAGACATGCTGCATTTTAGTAGAAGAAAATTCTAGTTGCTTTAGTGTAGTGTATGTCAATGAGAAATACACGATTTGCTGATTCTATAGATTATAAGTATGTTTGCAGTATAATTCGACCTGCTTTACTTCCATAACCCAATAAGTATCTATGGCATTTTAACCTATTTTTTATGTTGGTTGTTACAAAGGAACCTGCACATAAAGTTCCATGTAATTTACGAATTTGGTTTATATTTAAAGCCCACCTTGGTAAAAAGAGGCAATACCAGTTTTATGGACTATACTTATATTTGCATAAAGTGGATTTTTTAGTTCATTAAAACTAGATAAATTTTGAACCAAGGCAGGGTCGTAATTGGAAAAGTTAAATAAGGTGCCTTTTTTGATTCTTAAATATAAGTCATATCTGCATTTAAGATGTCCTATAATTAAAGGACATTTAATGGACACCTAGGCCAGTGCTAAACGCGAGTGGTGTTAAATAGCATTATTCAATGAATTAATGAGGAAATTTGATATAATGAACCTGCATTTGCCACATCAAGGTTTAAATATCTGTACGTTTTGTGAGAATGACAAGTGCACTTGGTCGCCAAATTGATTTCTGATTCCAATTTTATGAAAGGTTATTTTCTGAACCAGTTTCCAGTTACATTCTCAATTTATGGTCTTGAAAACCCACAGAATTTAAGCTTCTGAGCATTTGACTTTAAATTGCTTTCATTTCTGATGAATGATTCTGCCTTTTGTTTTTCTTTTTGCTTCTTTTTGAGGCAAGAACTATTCTAGAGAAGGTGCTTTTTATNTTAATGGACACCTAGGCCAGTGCTCAATGCGAGTGGTGTTAAATAGCATTATTCAATGAATTAATGAGGAAATTTGATTTATTGAACCTGCATTTGCCACATCAAGGTTTAAATATCTGTACGTTTTGTGAGAATGACAAGTGCACTTGGTCGCCAAATTGATTTCTGATTTCAATTTTATGAAAGGTTGGGGTCTGTTCTCTTTGTGTTTTGAGTTTTGAATTCATTTTGGGTTTTGTGTTTTGAGTGTCCATTTTGACATTGTTGAAAATGTTTTCTTTTTTGTCATTTTGAAAAATTGTTTTGAAAACTCCCAAAACGCGTTTTGAAAATTTTGGCTTGATTATAAATAAAAATACCCAAAACGACAAATTTGTTGTTTTGTATTTC
>CAIGRL010095880.1:0-10447 GCA_903798325.1 Fraxinus xanthoxyloides
ATCACGGGGCTTAGGCAAAGTTGCTGCCCATGACACTTGGCCTGCCTTTTGTGAACATGCTAGAAGGTTTGGGCTTTGACTACTGGCGACTCAATTTGACAATTAAGTCACCCATTTGGGCAGTTTTCATGTGGGTGTCATAAGTGTGGTTTCTAAGCTTCTCTCTCTCTTTATCTTTACCTGAAGATTGGGTGACAAGTGAGGTTCTCAAAATGTCAATAGATTTTTGCTTTAAAGGCATAAACATTCATGAATGTTTTGCTAAATTGTGAGATTCAATCGTTGGTCCACTTAATTTGGTTTAGTTGTATTAGATTATTCCATATCAAAACTCTATTTGCACACAAACATAATGTAATGGCACCTCAACCCTATTCACTTCATCCTCGCTGCCCCCAACAAACTGAAGAGCACCTCCTCAAAGCATAGCCTGCAATATCACTCTTCATAGTCATCATGGGCACCCTCTGTATGGCAACATAAGGATCATAGTCCAAGTTGTATTTGCCTTGACATCATATTTCATTCTAGAGAAATGTAGTACAAAAACCAAAATGATCATTATCATCTACTGAACAGTTACATCGTATAAAACATGAGATTCACACACATCTTTAGTAACTTATATATCGTGGTTGAATAGAATTTATAAAAGAATGCATCATATTAAGATCTGCCCATGGATGTTCATTGGGAAGCTTAAGATGCTAAATTGAATCAATTTTTAGATTTGTATTCCTTGCTCTACACTATGTGAATTTAGCATAAATCACCGAAATCTATGGTGTAGACTTTTGACTACTGTCTTGTTTGTCTGTTTTTATCGATTTGAAGATTTTATGCCTGGTTCTTTAGTATTTTCCAACAATATCTTCTGGTTTCCAGATTTCAGTTGATTAGATTGCAGACTAAAGGTTTCGCAGAAAACTGCAAGTGGCTTGAGATGTTTGAGGATGTTCGACTTGTTATCTTCTGTGTCTCCCTAAGTGACTATAACCAGTATGTTATTGATGGTGAAGGTATCTCCGTCAACAAGATGGTGTTAAGTAAAAAGCTTTTTGAGAGTGTTGTTACTCATCCAACTTTTGATCAGATAGACTTCCTTTTAGTACTAAATAAATTTGACTTATTCGAGGAAATGGTAGAACAGGTTCCTCTAAGTCAGTGTGATTGGTTTGATGATTTTCATCCCGTGATAAGTCGCAATCGCTCCAACAGCAACAGAAACAACATCAACAACCCATCTCTTGGACAGTTGGCATTTCATTATATTGCTGTTAAGTTCAAGAGGCTGTACTCGGATTTAACTGGTCGAAAGTTGTATGTATCCCTAGTGAAGGGGCTGGAGCCAAATAGTGTTGATGCTGCACTAAAGTATTCAAGGGAGATTCTGAATTGGGATGAAGAGAGGAACAACTTCAACTCAAGTGAGTATTCGGGCTATAGCATGGATACAAATTCCTTCTCTCATTGAAGTCAAGTAAAGAAGTTTAACCCCACCGTACATAAATGCATGAATGAGCAAACATATTTATAGGAACAACTTGGAGTATATTCTTTGTATGTTTTCGTTTGTAATGTGAGTTTGGGCTGCTGGAATGGAAATTGGCAAGTGATTGAAAATTAGTGCCACAATCTTCAGAATGACTTGTGCTGTGTTTTTCTCTTGGAATTTCATGTTGTAGGCTAATTCTTGTTATGAAATAGTTTATTCAGTATAATTGTAAAATTCTGGTAATGAAAGGAAAATTATAGTTCTGTGTAACTTGTTTGTGTAGCTTTCCACTTGTGGATTCAACAAATCAGGCAGTTGTAATTTGTTTGCCCTGTTTTTATTTTCAATTCCTCGGGCTGGACACTGTCTTGTTCCGTTTAGCATCTCAAGTGTGTCCGTCTATTCGACTTGGTTACCACAATAAGGTCCTAGCATCGCTCCCCACTTCTCTTTTTCAATTGCTTCAAGTCTTATCTTTGCTATTATTCTTTTTCTCGAAATAATTTCTTAGATGCCTTCCCTTGACAGGGTTATTGGAAAAACGCCATGATCTAATTTTTGTTTAAAAGGGTATTTTTTGAGTTTGCATGAAATGTTTTACCAATTCTTATAGCATGTTAGGTATGTAATAATGTACTATGGCTCATGTGCTTGGTTGAGCACTGGATGTGCCAGGTAAACCTTGCCAGGTTTATAACAGTTGACGTTGAAGATAACAGCTTGCAAATCACAAGGATAATCTACAAGTGTTTTTCTCGGTTTTTATGAGATAATTGGAATATCAAGTCCTCATTTACATTTTAAGTTGACTTGAATTTTATTCATACAATTTTCAACGTCAACATTAACCAAGGCATGATTTGACTACATTCAAGAAAATTTACTCCACTATTCAGCCTTGAGTACCAAATGTGCCAATTATGATTGGGTAACAATTCCTCTGGCACAAATATAGAATATTTAATTTTAACATCTTCAGAATGAAGGATTAGGGATCAAGGAATGAGAAAATGGCAAAGGTAATATTTTAAAAAATAAATAAATAAAATAAAAGAGAACTTCACCTCCTTTCCTCGTTTTAGGAGGTAGTAAAAAGAGAGTATAATGAGAATAGAAGTGGTTGCTTTTCAATTTTAAGGAAACCCAAGTTTCCAGGAAAAGAGAGGAAACAGAACTTTTGAAGAAAGAAAACATATTTCTAGGATAAAAATCGACAACGTTTACCCCTTTCCCCCTTTCTCCTAGCTCCCCTTTACTCGCTTAAGAACCTCTAGGAGCAAACGAAAGCAAAACACAAAATCAGTCAGCTACAAAACTATATCGTGCCTGTTCCATTGTGCTCAAAAGAATGTTTTTACATGCCCAACCCAATCTTAACATCTGTTCATTCAGATGGACGAGATTAACTAGCGCAGATTGCTTGCTTTCTTCCTTCAGATTAAGCCATTGCCTGATATTTGACTCCCAGAAGTCACATCCTTCAAAATCGTTCTCCCAACCAATCCTGTTTAGTAGGAGACCCTTGCGGATGTAACATGCCTACATATTTCATGATTACAAATCAACAATCGACAGACACGAACAAAGTAAGACAGGCTCCAACAGCCATCCCAAAACTACGCTACTTATAATAGTCAGATTAGTCGAACAAAATTTGGTATCTACTTTCATGAAAAAGAAACATAACGAAAGGAAGGATCTTTCACCTGCAATAAACCCATGATAACGTCTGAAGTGCGAGCACCTTCCCGTAGACAAAGAAGAACGCCATGCTGCAATTTTGCCAACATTATTGATTATGAGAAGGGCAGATTAACAAGAAATACTTGTAACGGGAGCATGTTTGGCTAAGCTTAAAAATAAATGAGTTACATTTCGAATCTTGATCGATAAAAAGAATATTTATTTCAATAATTACTTTTCTACTTATAAATTTAACTTATTAAGCTCAACCAAATATGCTCTATTTCTCAATAAATTTAGCAACAGAACATATTAAACAACAGTGCGGGTTCCTTGAATGTACTCACATCCCCTATTTCGTTGAATCCTTTAGTAACGCTCTCCATGCATATGAAGTAGAAATCCTTATCATTTAATGATCGCATCATCATCATTGATAGCTTCGGTATATGCCTCTTGGGATTTAAGCAACCAATTCTTATGGGCAGTAGCTCCTTGCCTAATGCAAATCTTACTTAGAAGCTATATCTGATAAAGACAGCAAAAGAAAATGAACTAAAAGATATGTATGGCTACGTACAAAGAGAAACATCACCTTTGCTCCAGAAGAGATCAATGCCTTCCTCTTTACTCACTTCAGCTGGAGAAGGAACATATCCCAGATTAATCCAGGTGTTCATTATTATCTCAAGCCTATCCTGGAGAAGAAAGTAGGAAAAAGATGCTTAAATGCAATATGTAGCAGATAAGGTTCAATCTGCCGTTGCCAAGGTATTGAAAATATAGTGAACCAAAACACGAAAGTAGCAAGTAAAAACAAATTTGTTGGGAGACATCGTAAATAAATAAAGCGGTTTAAGCTATTATATGGGGTGATTTAACATGATATCAGAGCAGGTAGAAGTCTTGAGTTCCAAGTTTCAACATCAACCAACTGTGAAATTTGTGCACGTGGCATTTCTTTGATGGGAAAAGTAAATTTAGCCTGCTCATGAAGGGATCACACGAGTACTAAATTTAAATAAATAACCATGTTCCCTCTAATAACTTGTTGAACAAATTCATCTAAAAGCTCAAGTTGTTAAAGAGGCGACAAACCTATTTATTTAAATTGTCTTCCTCAACCTTTCACATGCACTCGTGCAGGTTGGAATCATTATCTATTGAAGGCCAGCCACGTGCAAAATTGTTTTAAATGGGCAGCAGCTAGACTTGAACCAATTCTTTTGCCATATCCATGTTAAACCACTTCATCTAAAAACTTAAACTATTATAGAGATATGATATGTTTCTTCTAATTTAGTCTTCAATACAATTGAAATCAAAATATTGTTCTGACGAACATAGTAATTACTTAAGCAGAACGTGTGCATGTTGGGTAAATACAGTGAACTAAAAATTTAATAATGACGTTTTTTCTGGATTATTACTTAGAAGCTACTACTTAATGGAAAATGACAAGCTTACGGAAGATTTAAAAGATGGGGGGAATATTCATGTAATTTGAGATATGCACAAGATATATGTATGAATTTCAAGGGTAAAGCACTTGCGTCAACATATGAAAGAAATAAAACTCCAAGACCTTGAGTTGTGACATGTAACAACATATAGATACAGTATCAACTGATTTATTGCCACATTTAGAACTGACCTTAGTTAATGTTTGCAGATGTACATAATTAAGCCCTTGATAAATGCCAAAAAGGTCAATAGCTGAAAAGATTGGGTACACGACAAATGGTAGACCTGCTTGCAATCTTTCCAATCAAGAAGTGAGAAAATATAAAGCATATCTTGTCATTTGTCGTCAGCATAAAAAATCCTGCTTGAACATGAATATGTTCTAATCAACTATTGTCATCAATCTCAGAAGAAATTTAAATATGTTAGCAAATATTACATTTTCAGATTAGAAAATGAAATCTCAACACGTGGAGTTAAAAGTGTACTCAAGATGCATCATATTTGCCTGAATTCATAATAAGAAGTCAAGGGCAAGAACCTCTGATTGTTTTTGAACAAAATGTTCAAGATTGCAGCAAGCATCAGGCCAAGATTATCGAAGCACACTGTTTGGATCTGAAACCCAACCGACAATCAGATTGCATATCATAAATAAACACTAAGCCCCATTTGAGCCCAAATTAAAACTCATATTTCCCCGAACCCATTTTGACCAAACATTCTCCCAATAATAATGTTGCTCGTAAACCCAAAATTTTTCCATACTTTTGAACCATATATTCTCCAAAAAAATCCCTTTTTACAAATCTATTCACAATAAATGGGGCTCATACAGGGGCTAAATACAATATTCATTACATGATATTTTATAGTCAACCTGGGCCTTTGCAGAAACTTCTCCAAGATTGTCTGCAATCGCAAAGCTTCGGTAAACAGCAGTCTGCAAACAATGTGAGAATTAAAATTTTTCATCTAAATACACTGAACTGGTAGGCATGATAGATATAAGGAATGAAAAGTACATATCCATTATTAGAAATGGGTTCCTGCACCCATTCCACAAAAAGCCAAGAATTATTCTCAACAAATTGGGGGTTGATTTCATGAATCCTTTTTTACCATTAAATTTGATCCAATGATATATCTAGTGAAGTTCATGATAAAATCAAATGTTTCGCAAGTAATCTAAACCTCTCTTTTCAAAATGTTCCATTGAAATGCAACGGACATAGGCACTTCTGTAGGTCTACTCAAAACATACTTTAACCATGTAGTCGCCCTAATAATTTATGTTCAATTGATGTCACCTCCACTTGTTGGAATTTACCACCATTTCTTATTTTATCCATTCTAATAATGTTGCACATCCATTTAACATATTCATCTTTATCCATTTCTATATTATCAATATTTTGTCCCTAAATTCCTTACCTCTATAACATCCAGGTATAGTTATTCTAATAAACAGTTCGTAGAACTAGCCATTTACTTTGGTAGGTATCTTCTAACTAATATGTAACAAGAATTCCTATAACATTTCTCCATTTCATCCAACATCCTCTGATCATAAGCATTATATTCTTGTCGAATCACCATTCCATAGTAATAAGCAAATATAGCTACACAATTGGGACAACATGATCCCTCGTTATGTCATCCTTTCTAGCTTCTACGGAAAAAAGGACAGTTTATACATTCTGTCTTAAGTCTTATTTAACCTAGTACCTTCAAATTCTAAAGTGCTTCAAATTTTCAAGTGACAACTTATCCGCTCTTTGTCTCATCAACTAAAACTAGGTTGTGAATAATAACCTTTGCACAAGACATCAAATCAATGAAGAACCTGCAACAAGAAACCTCATCTGTGATATACCTTCTAAGTTCATCATTACTCAGCAAAAATTCTAGGAGTTACAGCAGAACTTTGAGACAAACATAAAGTAATAGTGTATTCTCTACGCTCTACAGTTACCTGTACTAGATTGTACACTTGTGACTGCTCCAACATACATATCTTTGATAGTATTGACATATTTAACGGAAATTCCCTTTTAAGTCAAGAAAATAGTAACAGAAAGAAGAAAAATCAAGATATTTTTTTACATGGGTGGACCCCTATAATCCAAATTCATGTCTAATTTGGAAATCTATTTATATTGGCCACAGAATTATGTATCAGACGTTTCATGATATTTACAGATTTATCAGCCCTAGAGAAGATGTATATTGCTTTTACATGAACTAATACATATAAGTGATAGCTTCATTTAATTTACAGAAACTAATAAAAATTCAACTCCAGTTTTAAAAAAGCTTAGGTACTGTTCTCTTTGTGTTTCAGTTTTGTGTTTTGAGTTTTGAATTCATTTTGTGTTTTGTGTTTTGAGAGTCCATTTTGAGATTGTTGAAAATATGTTCTTTTTGTCATTTTGAAAAATTGTTTTGAAAACACCCAAAACAAGTTTTGAAAATTTTGGCTTCATTATAACTGAAAACACCCAAAACGACAAATTTGTCGTTTTGTGTTTCCTAATATGTTCTTTTTGTCATTTTGAAAAATTGTTTTGAAAATACCCAAAACAAGTTTTGAAAATTTTGGCTTCATTATAACTGAAAACACCCAAAACGACAAATTTGTCGTTTTGTGTTTCCTTTGTAAATTTTAGTTTGTTTTCAAAAACGCGTTTTCGAAAACAGGAAAGAGAACGCGTTTTCACTGTTTTGGAAAATCAAAAACAGAAAACGGCTTAAAAACAACAAAGAGAACAGAGCCTTAGCACTTGCATTGAAAAAGAATTAGCATCATGGCATCCAAAACATGAAATCAATAAAAGGTATTAGAGAAGAGATGGCAACTAAGAGTAAAAGCAAGAAGGCATGATCATGCTAATTCATCAGCAATTCAAGAGATTATTAACTGAAACAAATATCATAGAACATTAAATTAAAAAAAAGATCATAAGAGGTAGGATGTGTCTAAAACATTCTTGTACTAAAACTTACACCGGTTGCTAAGTAGCAGGCCAGGCATATCTGCTTAGCAATGTTTGCAATTGTTGCAAGAAGCAGGAAATACTCAGGAAAAACTGGAGTCAACAACTCAACTCCAATGCTCAAACTAAACAGAACAGATGTTGAGAACCTAACTCTCTTCAGTTAAAAGAAAGACGCATCAGAAACTCATCAACTTTGGCCCCAATTCAGCTTCATATACAACAAGATAATTTCCTAAAATTCTCACCAAATACAATATGCCATCAGTTGAAAGCTATCAAAAATTAATAATTTGCGGTATGTAGATACTTTGGAGTTTGGACAGCATATGTAGTTATCTTCATTTACTCAAAATTAGAAATAAAATGAGGTAATACGTGGTTAAGAAGGTCCAAATAGAATTTAACTAATCAAATAAACAAAAATAAAAAAAATAAGTGGAGAATGTATGTTGCCACCACTCCCTTGAGGTGCAAAAGCTATACCTTCAGATTGGTATCAAAAGCAGATGCGAGGGTAGCAGTATAGATGCATCTGCTCAGCCTCCCAAGTCCTTCCTTCAAGACCCAATTTAGGGCAGCAGCAGATGCGAGTGAACAAGATTTGCCAATCCCAATTGCCCGAAACATTGCCTAAATATACTCATTCAATATCATTATCAATCATATATAATAGACTGAAATGTATTATGAACAGGTCAAAAACAGAATTAGAGGATAAAAGAATAACACCGATATGAACACAGACACTCTCAAACAGACACATTGATTGACTTTAAGATAGACTAGCAGTTAAAAGATTGTTAGTATAATCGAAGTATAATACATGAAATATATGCATTCCTTAAGTTCACAACTGAATTCTTGCATTTTAGTTATTAAGTGCAGCTCATATCAAGGCAATTATCCACATAAGACACTTACACTTCATTATTTTCTTTACTCTATGGGGAAAAAAGGGAAAGAATCATCTAGCCCAAAGTGATAAACCATAAATATTAATTCAAAGAATCAAAACTTTTCCAAATACCATCAAGCGAGAAGCTAAAGTTACATTGTAGCAAGAAACTGAATTTAGTACTGGGATTAGCAGAATCATTAACGTTCAATCCAAGGACTCGACCTACATTAAATTAGCCCATTAAGTTACCCTCTGAAGCTCAAAATATTGAAGACATGGATAATAAGAACCTGATGAGCAGAATTGAAAATTCTATGAAAGTTATCCAAAATTATCTCAAAGACTTGATTTTTCAATTAATTCAGAAACTTATTAACCATATTATAAATACCTGAGTAGCAAGAACCTGAAGAGAAGAGCTGAAAACTCTATGCAAGAATTTCCATTTCACATATCCCAGGTAATTGTCAGATACTTCCCTGGGGAGAAAAAAGTCCCTCACAGCAGACCCACAAACTCTGCTCAATTTCCTCACCCCACCTCCAAAATCAAGAGAAAAATCCCTAAGAGAAAATGCATTAATCCCATCAACAGAGACAAGTTTCAGGTCATTTCCATCCCAAAAGTACCTTGAAACAGCTCCTGAGTCTCGGATTACAACTGGGAGACTGAATTTTTCTTGAGCACTATTATTGAGGTTGAGTTTTAGATTTTCTTCTTGAAACTCGTGGTTGAAGCTGGAGGTTTTTAAAGAGTTTGAGAGAGTTAAGGGTTTAAGAGAGGTTTTGGGTTTAATTTTGAGTTTGCGAATAGGCGTCCATGGTGAGTGAAAGTGTGAAGATGAAGATGAACATGTGTATACTTTTACTTGCATGAGGATTGAAAATGGTCTGACTCTGTGTATGTGTGTGTGAAGCCGAAGAGGATTATGGAACAAATGCAAGTTCCAGGAACATTTTAGGCTACACGAAGATATTCAAAAGGTGGGCTAATTACCCCAATAGTCACTGAACTTTACAGCATCATGTCACTGAACTTTAAAAATTATGTGATTAGTAACTTAATTTCAAAACTGCAATCCCATCCATCACTAAATTAACTTCCGTTAAAAAACTTGACGGAAATGATAATGTGGCTAATGGAATATCTTACGTGGCACGTTTGTGAGTGGTGTGGAATTTTTGGTGATGGATGGAATTGCAATTTCCAAAGTTCAGTGACCAATCGTGTAGTTTTTAAAGTTCAGTGACCTGTAGGAAACTTTAAGTAAAGTTCAGTGACGATCGGGGTAATTAACCACATCTTAAAATGTATAAAGTTCAATGACTGGTGGAAACTATATGTAAAGTTCAGTAACCTGGTGGAAATCGTATGTAAAGTTCAGTAACGATTAGGGTAATTAACCTAACTTTGAAGTTAAGTTGCTCCGGATATTTATTGGAAATCTCTTTATCGTAATATATCAAAATAGTCTGACTAGTAAGCCTGTTTCGGCGACGGAGCTAGAATATTTTGTTTAGGTGGGTAAAATTTATATAATAAAAAAAACTATAAATAATATAACACATTAGCGTTACATTATTATAATTGTTCCCGTCGTGTTTTCAAATTTTGAAAATGTCGTATAGTTAAATAATTATCAATTTCGTTAAATATATCATTCTCAATCTATACAACCAGTGTTCTAAAAAGTGGCATCACCTAAGGGCAATGTCGGAGCAAAACACATCGCTTCACGCTTTTTTTTCATTTTTATTTTATTTTATTTTTTTCATGTCCGGGCGTGTCTAGCGCGCGCTTTTCTTTTCTTTTCTTTTTTTACACTTTTACTCCATTCTAACGATTTTTTACACCTTTCAACACTTTTTTACGCTTTTCCCCCTTTAATTATTAAATAATTTTTAAATT
>CAIGRL010095881.1:0-10848 GCA_903798325.1 Fraxinus xanthoxyloides
TAGAGTATTTATTGGTTATTTTGAAGAATTATGGCTTAATTCTATGTATACTGTGTTTGTTATGTACAAATCGATATAAATGATAGAATTGGAAAAAAAAAATGTGAAAATGGGCTAAATTGTAAGAGATGTAAAGTTTGAGAACTAAAGTGCAAATACTTAAAAATTGTGTTGGACCTCATTATGAAATTTTGAGAGTACTAGGGGTCAATTGAATGAAAAAAAAAAGGTCAAATGGATAAAATATAGTCAAAGTATTATCACATATTAATTTTTAGTCGAAAAAGTTATGCTCCGAATTTCAACCTCAGATTGAGACCCATTTTTGGGATAGTAAATGTTTGAATTGTAAAAATAATAATTTTAGAAGAATTGTTGCCTTTTGAGTTAACTTTCCAACACACTTTGAATTACCTCAATCCAATAGTAGGAAAAAAATAACAAAAACACCAATAGCTAACCAAAGACGAAACCATACACGCCCCCCCATGCATGCGCCCCACCCCTCACCTAGACCACCCGAGGACAAATCTGCCCTTCTGGTTTGTTTATAATTCTATTTTTTCCGTAATTGTGAAGGTATTGGGTACAAAATATTAATGGATTATCGATTGTCATGAACACTAACTTACATAAGTCGAGGACTAGAAATAGAGATCAATATGTGGATTTTGAAATCCAATATGTACATTATTTGATAAAAAACAACGTTTACATCATTCTTAGTTTAATTTAGAATAATCACAAAATAACCAACTCTTTTGTGTCACGTAAATCGAATTTGGTGAAAATCGGTACTCTATAGTTAACAATTATTCCTCGTGGGATGATAACTCAATTCATCACATTGTTACTTGTCAATTATCATGTAAGCTTGTCTATTTTGCCCAAACATGAAACTGAGGCATTATTTGACACTCATTCTCATTCTTATTTTATTTTTTTTCATTTCAACCATACATTCTCCAAATAAAATAATATTACACACAAATTTGAAAATTTTCGTTACTTTTCAACCTCACATTCTTTCATCAATCACTATTCCACATTTTTTTGTGTGTGCTCAAAATGGGTGTCAAACACAAGTTTAATGATGTCACATAAAATTAAACATTATTTTTTTTTTTTAAATCAAGTGTCCATTAATGTTATTTCTAGAGAAGTGCTATTATTCATTTTAGGTTCCCGCCCGACATTATTTTGTGGGTATAACCGCAGTACAAATATCTTCCCCTCGCAATGACTATCACACGCGACACACTCTCCTTATAAACAAAATCGACCCCTCCATAGCTTACCAGAATATCTTATAAACAAAAATGTCATCTACGCTGCCTCTGAGTTCAAAGATAAGCCCACCTTTTCTTCATAAACTCCAGTTTCTGTCACACTTCACAACTTCAGTGTCACTCCCCTCCGGACCCTTTCCAAAATCCCACTTATGCTTCTCAATTCCACACTCAAGTAACAGCAACAACTCACAAGAAGAGGGGCGGTGGTTCAGGGAAGAGCAACGGTGGCTCAGGGAGGAGCAGAGGTGGACGCGGGAGGAGTCTCGCTGGAACGCTGAGCGGGAAACGTTGTTGCAAGAAATTAATAGTCTTAAGCTCAGAATACATGAACTCGAGCGCCTCAACGCTCTTCAAGGTGCCTCTGTCTCAGACACTGTTGCCAATATTGCGAAGTTGCTGCAGGTGTATATTGAAGGGGAAATTTCTCTCTTCTGTATGGTGTGATTTTTTAATTCGACGAATTCTGAGTTGGATTAGCAGTTCTTGAATTATTAATAATTTCGCAAATAATGTCTTTAAATATCTGTGAATAACCTTTGATATTATGCAAATTCTTTCCTTTATCATGCTCAATATTATAGCTTTAAGCTAATATTTTTGAATCATTTCATAGTTTTTGGTATAGAAGAAAAATGGGAGAACTTTCGGATCTTGTTGTTTTCATTATTTCATTTTTCTTTCAGTTCGAAAATGAGAATTAAAGTTAATGTATAATTGCATTTTGGTGTTTCAAACAATGCAACTAGTTAATAATAATAGTTACAGCAATTCAATTAATGCCTCACTTTCTCGTAACAAATTTGAAAATTGATTTTTATTGCAATTTTTGTATGTTACTTCTCTTTCATAACAACTCTTGGTTTGGGAATGTGCCAATATGAATATGCTGAGAATAATTGATAGTGATTAATAGTTCAGTTTTGCTGTAGGTATTTAAGGAGGGAGAGATAGGGAAGAATGTGAATAGAATTGCAGAGAGTGGGTCAATTACTGTGCCGCTAGTGGTTGAGGCTGCTAAAAGGGACGAGGAAGTTGTTGTGAAGGAAGTAATTAAAGTTGCAGATAGAGAGGAGAATGTGAAAAGGAGGGAATCATTGAAGAAAGGATCAGAAGGAGACGAGGTTCGAGCCATGCAGGTATACTTTTAAGTTAAAGCTTCCTATGTTAAGGGATAGAATTTCACATCAAATAAAGATGAAAATATAGATCAATTTATAAAGGATTGGACTACTTCTCTGACCAATTTATAAAGGATTGGACTACTCCTCTTAACAAGGTTGACCTTTTAAGATGGAACCCTAATTTTTAACATGGTATCAGAGCCCGTAAAGCTCCAACGAGCAATTTGATCCTTTTAAGACTCAAAAAAATTGAGCAGATGGATTTCAAGATTGGTCTGCTCAAACAAGCCATCATCTTGATGGGGCATGTTAAGTAATAGAATCTTATATCGAATAAAGATGAAAATATAGACCAATTTATAAAGGATTGGGTTACTCCTCTTAACAAGGTTGACCTTTTAAGATGGAACCTAATTCTTAACATGATAGATCATATATTTTGTTCAACTTAGTTGATATAGAATTTATCACGAATGATTTCAATTTTAGGCTTTCTTTAGTCTGTTTTTGCATGCCTATTTACTATATGATTTCTTTTGATTATGTTTTGCTGTTCATTTGTGTCTTTTATGTATGTCTTCTTAAATTTGAGATGGTTTTTTTCTATTTTACATTGTTTTTAATAGGAAGCTTTGCAAAAGCTGGGATTTTATTCTGGTGAAGAGGACATGGAGTATTCAAGCTTCTCTAGCGGGACTGAGCGTGCTGTAAAAACATGGCAAGTATGTTGCATTTTATAAGAGGTGTACCACAAAACAATCTGGTCACCAACCATACAGTCATTTTCCTTGGACGGAGTGAATGCACAGACGATTGAGATGTTGTCGCCCTTATTTTCCCTTTTATTGACAGGCCACATTGGGAGCTCCGGACGATGGCATTATGACCTCAGAGCTTCTTGAGAGGTTATATATTGAGCAAAATGCTGGAATTTCTGGCTTGGGAGTGACCAAAAATCAAGGAATTAAACCAAACTTATTAGAGAAGGTGTGTTGCATCATTTGGTGCCTTTTCGCTTTTCCAGTGAAAAATTTATAATACTAACTGATTTGATTCATTAATGTCCTAAACCTCTGCCAAAGATTTCTTTTTTTTTTCCACAATTAGGATAATCTAGTGGCTAGTTTGAGCAAACATTGAGAGAGAATATTATATAAAGCTTTTTGTCATGTATTGGGTTCTACAAGTTGTCCCTTTTTCTGTTTTATATCAGATATGCTGCTTTTCATTTGAAATTAGTGATGCATGCTTATGGAGTAATTGGCTCAAGCTTTTCATGCGATGGACCAATATAGCGGAAAGAAAGTGTGTCTGGATGCATCTTGAATTTAAATGTAAAAAACAACGGTGTATAGAAAACTGATTGTCTACGTACAGGAAGAACAAGGGCAGGAATCCATATAAGTAAACGAGAAAAATGGAATTTTCAAGTTTAACCTGGCTACTAGTTCCTTCATTCAAATCTAGTGTAGGGAATTGACGTGTTAAGATATTTTACTTGTTCGAATGTGTTGTTCTATGTTTTCAGGCTTTACAGCTTCGGTCTTGAGAATTTGCAAAGCTGCACGTACATTGTTAAGCAGTCCCAAAACTGCACAACTATTTAACAGGGAGGGGGCATGTACTCAGTACGCATTGTGAACACTAATAAACATTGCTTCTCTTAAATAAATCTTCATCCTCTAATTTTCATTTCCATTAGCAAAGGGTGGATGTCATTGTCTTAGGAACATCTACCAATAATGATTTTTGAACTTCTCCATAATCGTACGAAGGAAGTCAATTTCTATTTTTTTTAGTTTTTTCCTTATTTTAGATTACAAACATTGATCGTTGCATTCTCAAGTAGCCTTGATATAATAATTTATATCAGTAAAGGACAGTTGTAGCAGAAGCTTAATGTTGATGCAGAATATTCTTAGTGAATTACATGACTTAAAATTTTTTCACTTTGTGGGTTCTTCCTTAGAAGAGTGAAAATGGAGCTCCCTCTTCTATTACTGCAATAACTGAAGTTCAGCAGAAAGTTTCAAAAGAAGAAGGTAAAACAGGAGTTGAAGTATCTCAACATCGAGTCTTTCTTCTGGGGGAGAATCGTTGGGAAGAACCTTCCAGACTTTCTGGGAAAAGCAGACAAACTGCAGCCAAGAATGACGGTGGCAATACTAAGACCAAGTGTCTTACTTGCCGTGGGGAAGGTCGAATATTGTGCATGGGTACAAGTTTTTTTTCTTTTCTCATTCATTTTATATGCTAGTAATTTTCTGCTTGACTTATTAATTCAAGATTTTGTGACATCATAGCGTTACATAAATCGCACAGTAAGGTATAAGTGAATAAAAACTGGAAAATTGGAGAACCAAAAAGAAAATGTTACAAATTTGTTATTGGTAGTCATCCAAGGGCTTCTCTTTTTCTACAATGTATAATCATATCAGTCAGTTCCATTTAATTTATCCTCTCTATTTTTGGTAAATGGCTTTATGACTTCCATCATCTGCTTGAATTAAACACTTGTTTCAGAATGTCTGGACCTAATTGAGCTCTGGGTTTACTTAGATTCACTTTAGATTGCGTCATAGTGAAGTATATGATTCTAGTCAGCTAAATTTAAGTTGGAAGCTAGGTATCATGGACGTAGAACATAAGTCATTTACAAAATTATGCAATTTTATTGGTCACGTTGTCTGGGGCTAATATCTATTAGTTTTTTTTCGCAGAATGTGATGGATCTGGTGAACCAAACATTGAACCACAGGTTAGAGGCTTTCTGATTTATTTGTAGTTGTTATCAATGGTTATTTGTACAAGTGGTAACTTCAAATTACCTAGTGGGCAAGTTTGTTGAATGTTTTCTCATGGTTTAACAAACAGTCGACCAAAAATCCTTTTTCTTCATCAGTGAGTGTACTGAGCTATAAATCATTGTAACCAATGCCTTGTTTGATATCTTAGGCTGGCTCCATTTGTCAAGTAATTGACCTTTGTGAGTGAAAGTTGATCTATGGGTGATTAATGCCATTTACGTATATCTCAGAGCCACTGCATGCACACTTTTAGCTTGCGAAATACCATTCTTGTTAGGAGTTGAAAATAGAGCTCAGTTTGTTGGTCTTCTCATATGAAACTCAGGGCTTTCTTGAATGCAACCATTGTTGCTGATATCAGTATTTTGTGGATTTTTTAACTAACGACAGTTTCGCCATGCAGTTTCTTGAATGGGTAGATGAAGGAACAAAATGTCCATACTGTGAAGGTCTTGGATACAACACTTGTGATGTATGTAAGGGCATGAAATTTGCTATTGCTTAAATTGTACATAGTTTCACGTAAATATATTTCTGTTTCTTTTTGACGAGGGGTTGAGGGCGTTCCTCGAGTTATGTAGAACGGATACATTAATTAACATTACGTAAATTTGGTTGACATGCAATCTTACATTTCTCATTTGCATCAAATTCATGCCTCAATCGTTGTGCTTAACTTGAGTAATACATAGTACTTTAAAAAAGATCTCATAGATACAGGCCTAATATCATTTTCATCACCATTCCAGGATAGGACTTCAAAATTACCAGTTCAGTACTCCTGCACTGAGAAGATGGATAGAGCAAATTGATTTCGATTTCATGAATTCCATTGAAACTTCCCTTTCATTTACATTCAATCCATGAAATAAACTTAAATCACCAGGAAGAAATTCCCAAAGGCTGCATATAAACTCTGCCATCAAAGACTGAAAGCGATGAGGATTGAGGGCAATCAAACAGAAAGCGGATCTGATCTTGGTGCCCTTTCCTCCTCAAACAGGTCTAAACTCGACACCTTCAATGATGAGGCCAGACTTTACACCAGGGTTATTAATCTCTATCAACCAAGCCTCCACTTCTCTATTATCTTCTTCTCTATTGTAGAAGTTTCCCATTTTTATTTCCATCCAGCCATCCCCTCTCACTTGTGCAATTTTCCTAGTTCCTTCTGAATCAAGTTTCTCAGCGCCCTCAACAATTAATATCATACTGTTTTCCATTTGAGGATAGACGAATCTAATCAGTGTTCTTGATGATTCAAGGCCATTCAATCTTTCTGCGAGGTGGAATACTAGATATGCTGCATAAGCAGTGTTCGATGACAGCATCTGAGTTTTTATCTTGCCCCGAATATGGATAGAGCCAGGACATTTAAGCTTGGCCACCTGAGAGAATCTGTAAATATAAATTCACATTCAAATTATTATAGATTCTCACGTGGGCATCCGTTTCCTCACAATATATATTGAAATTTAAAACTTTTAGATGAGATGATCATTCAATATGGTCTCTCCTGCACTTGTGTATGAAAAGCACTTTTCTTTCTTTTACTGGAATTCCATGTATGTGGAATTAAAAATAGTCTGCGCGTGAAGAGACGTGTTGATTATAATCCCTCCCGCACCTGGATTGTGGGTGTGGTGTCCAGCTCCAGCATCCTCTCCATGATAGTAAAAGTTCCCTGGATCCTAGCATATAACGCTTCTTTCCATTCATTCTATCAAGAGAAAAGCTCTGTTTCAAGGTTAAAAGACGAAATTAGTATAGATGCTCAGTTTTATGTTACTAGAAAATGATGTTTTCTTCCTAGGCACCACACAGAATGGATTAGTTGAATCAANAGAAGGAGAGATTGTTTCTTGTTTTTGATGGAAATCGATTTACAGGGGGGAGAAGAAATGGATTTACAGCTAGGGCTTAATGGAAAGCACTGGGAAATTGAATTTGATTTGGGTGGGAGGAGAAAAAAAGAACGTTTCTTGAATCTTATTTTGTCCAAGTGGATTAATTAAAAGAGTTACTTGACACGTACGATTTTCATCTGCCACGCGTAATATTTTGTCCAAATAGATGGATGAAAAAAATCGGGTGTTGGATGGGTGACTTTTTGTAAAAGAGAGTGAGTAGTGAGTAACCTTTTATTTTTGAGTGAGCAAGTAGTAACCGGATCTAAATGTTAGTGATTGGTGATTTAATTAACTCGTGTAAATTTCATGGATTACATTTTGTTTGACATTGGGTGAGAGTTCAATAGTGTTGGTAGCGGAAGTTCGTTTTTTCTTTAAAACTATCCAATCCCATGCCAACGTGACACAATGGAAAAAATAACGTTAAGCATGATTGAACCAACAAAGTGTAATTTATGATTTTATCAGAAATAGGGAAGGACACCTGTCTTATTAACTCCAAATAAAATAAAAAAGTCGTTTCCGTATTAAAATTATAGAGACTATAAAATAAAGAAACTATAAAATTATAGAGAAATTATATGTACAGGGCCTACAGGCACAGAAGACTTGCACACATTCACAAGGTGGGTGGACGGTTGGTAATTTTTTTTAATTTTTTATTGTTTGGGACCCACCCTCACGCAAGAGGGTGTGAGAATTCTGTGAGCTCATTCTTCTTTACCAAGGGAATTTCTCCTAAAATTATTGGGTGTTTACTCCACACCTGAGTAAACGTGATTCAGTTACTGTTAGACGTTTCACTGGAGAGTGAACTGCAAACAGTGATGACCAAGTTGTTGGGTGTTCTTAGTCAAGCATATATGAAGTTTGTGTGTTTTAACATGAAATAAAACGAAAAGTATACAAGGATATGAACTTACAGTATTGCCTTCATGGAGGAGAATAGGGGAATGACAGAGATTAAAATATAGGTGTTTCTTGGTGGCATATAGCACCGGAGAAACCGATGTGGAGATGATTTGCTGATAATCCGGTGGCAAAAACCTATTCCAAACGTCGTCAGAATCTGAAGCGGATTTGAACCCGCGTGAGATTATTGAGAATCTTGTCGCGTCCTTGGGCGATGTGAGTGACAGAATGGTGGAGATACATTCCTCCGGCAGCCTTGCAAAAGAGTCCATGTCCGTACCGTTTGTCTTCTAAGAGCTTGATCTCTATCTCTTGAGAGAAAAGTGTCTCTCACCTAACTCTCTCTCTCTCTCTACGTGTCTCTGTTTGTGTGTCTCCTAATATGTTATAGATTAGGAAAATGATAGGTGTACATAGGAGGTACATAAAAGGGGACTAGCACTCCCTCTAAAAGGGGGATAATTTTACTTGTACAACCGATGTTGACAATCTCAGTTGACAACTTCTCACATGCGTGTGAGGTCCGCATGTTTAAAAAATTCAAAAATAAAAAAACGGACCCCTCACATGTGAGTGGTTGTCAACCAAGGTTGTCAACCCTGATTGTACATATAGCATGACTCCTAATAGGAGGCGTCAGATGTCCATAAGTGCTTCCTTATGTACAAGCAGCACATCCCTATGGATTAAGCCCTATGTAGAGGGGTAAGCCCTACACCGTCTCGGAGGTGAGACCCGCCTCAATAAGAAAGTTGAAAAAATTACCCAACTCCACTTATGTGAGATGTCGGCAGGAGTTTATAATGTACATGAAGTATGATTGATATTATTATATATCCTACAATAGACGTTAAAGATAGATTATCAAATCGAGCCCCCACCCAGCACATAAATTATGATTGATATATTATCTATCGTACATTAGGTGTCAAAGATAGATTATCAAATAGACTTTTTGGTTATGTTTTGTCCACTCTTCTATACATTGATGGCTCACTTTGGAGGGCAAATTAGGTATGGGTTCCCAATCTTTCATTTAGAGGTGTTTGATGCACATTTTTAAGAAAAGAATAAATTTTATAATATAATATGATGAAAAATATGTAGTTAAAAAATAAAGAAAAATTTTGAATTTACGTGTAATAATATTTTATTGAAAAATGTGGGGTTCAAAATGAATTTTGAAAGAATAAATTTTAAAAAGAATGTGCATCAAACATGACCATAGTTCAAGAATATGTCATCAACCTTAAAAAGAATCTTTTTTAAATGTCCAACCTATTTAAATATGTGAATTCAGATCCTTATGTCACGAGTATCATCAATTTTAACATGTTAAAATAGAAAGGAACTCTATACACATTGAATAGGTTGAAAAACCAAAACCTCTATTTTAAAGGTTGAGAACCTATAAATTTGTTCGCTCAAATCATTACACGTCATACTTTAAGTCACTCTATTCACGATACTTTAAATGTCGAGTGGAAAAGAGAGAAATAAAGGGTGTGCAGATCTACTTGCCTTTAATAGTTAGTCTATTAAACCTTCCACTATTATTTTTGACAAGGGGTATGCTAACAAGTAAATACTTGTGGAGTTGGTCAATGCTTAGTCTCATAAATTTCAAAAAGCCATTAGTACAAATGGAAAAAAACTCTATATCATATACAAGGCTGTATATTTCAAACGGCAAGTCATTCGAAGAAGGAAAGCACCATTCATTGTTAAGTACGTGTTTGGCACAATACTGTACTTGAGTCAACGGTACAATGAAAATATTTTGACTTTTCTCTTTTTTAATATCGTCTGCTAGTCTAGTCCACCTTTCCAAAGAAACCATTACAATCATCTCAAAAGCAAAATAACAATACTAAAAAATTTTCATCAATTATTGCAGCTGAAACATATATGAAGTGAGAAACAAACATTGCGAAGCTGAGATTGTTTCTGGTTGGCCCAACATTCCACACTTGTTCGACTTTGACTGAAATCCCAGAAAGGAATGTTCGTAGTGGTTTCTACAACTACCCTCTCAATGAAAATATGAAGTTTTTATCTGACTATAAAGTATGATGTTTTTATCGAACATTCATGTCTATAGGTTGGTCTTCAGTTTACCAGCCGCAATCTGCCTACTGACCGACCGCATGGTCACAAACTCTTCTGCAGCAGAAGGGTGTATACCTACCTGGAAAATGGATCAACTGATGCATCAGCAATAATGATAGATGTAGATTTTTCACCCAACCCCTAGCTTTATAACCAAACTAAAAATATAAGAGCACGTGGCACATGAGATTTACAAAACGGCATGACTCGACTCTTCATTGTCTTCATAATGATCAAATTTCAACAGGGATCTTTTATACTCAATTCTTGAAACCCGGCTTGTCACAGGCATGTGAAGAAGGAATCAAAAGTATAACAAATCATACAAGCTCTGAAAAGTCAGTTGGCTTACAGTGCTATCAAATTATGCTTTGGTTGCTCCACATTTGAGTGTGCAACTGTTGGAAATTGGTATCTAATCCTCAAAATAAGAAATTAACTTTCCTTTGAAGATTAAACCCAAATGCATGGTGGATCTTAGAAAACCATTTGAGATCATTGGAGTTTTATTTTGAATTCTCACACATAAGGGTAAGATAATAACCTTGAAGGAGCTTTTAGTGGTCTAGCCAATCGCTTCCTCCCTTAGGTCTTCTCATTTGTGCTCTTTATGTGTTTCTCTCACTTTTAGGAGAATCAAATTGATAAATACTCAATCATTAGAATATGTGCGCTAAGGGACATATTTATAACCCAC
>CAIGRL010095896.1:0-13692 GCA_903798325.1 Fraxinus xanthoxyloides
CACCAAGACCGCCGAATTTGGGTACCATTGGAAAGCCCACAATGTCCTCTTCAATTACCACTAAAAATCTCTCCATAACTCCAAGGGATTCGGCCGGCATATAACCACGAAGTCGGCTACCGAAAAATCTAAAAATTTGCCCAAATTTTCAGATTTTTTGGACGAGTTTGCAGCAACTTTCCGGCAACCTCCGACCACCAGTACCGCCGTTTTCCAATACCGTTGGAAAGCCCACAATGTCCTGTTCAATTACCACTAAAAATCTCCCCAGAACTCTAATGGATTCGGTTGGAATAAATCCACAAAGTCAGCTACCCAAACTGGGTAGATTTTCAATTTTTTTTGGTAGCTGACTTCGTGGGTTTATTCCGGCGGAATCCGTTAAAGTACGGGGAAATTTTTGGTGGTAATTGAAGTGAACATTGTGGGCTTTCCAACGGTATCCGAAATCAGCGGTATTAGTGGTCGGAAGTTGCCGGAAAATTGCGGCAAACTCACCCAAAAAATTTGAAAATCTGGGCAGATTTTCAGATTTTTCGGTAGCTGACTTCGTGGGTTTATGCCGGCCGAATCCCTTGGAGTTATGGGGAGATTTTTGGTGGTAATTGAAGAGGACATTGTGGGCTTTGCAACGGTATCCAAATCCGGCGGTCTTGGTGGTCAGAAGTTGCCGAAAAATGGTCGCAAAACTTGCCCAAAAAATTTATAAATTCATTGACCGTTTGCGAAATTAATCCCAATCCATAATCTCTCACACATGAAAATTAAACTGTCAAATCTTATTATTTTATATAGACAATCAAATTTCCATTGTTCCATCACCATACTATAAATAGCATCATTCAAAAGGAAAAGGAAAAGGAAAGAAAAGAGAGGAAAAGCTGGTCAGTCTGCACGTGCACGCTGAATAAAACCAAAAGTCAAAATTTTAATAGCTGAAAAGGAAAAATAATAAAAAAGTTAGAAAAAGGAAAAACGTGAACGCGAGAGCTGTGACTAGAAGTATCTGACAAACGCAAATCAACCGTGGAAAACACAACACGTGGCATATAAAGGCATCACAAAACTCCCTACCATAAAATCTGTGTCAACTTAATCAAATATCACAATAAAAATCTGCGAATAAAAATAAAAATTGAAACCCAAAATTAGGTACAGTCCCTCCAAGTGAATAGGTTGACACAAAACACTGAGCAGCCGCTCTCCGCTTCCATTCTCGTCTTTTTCCTTTTTTTTCTCGCTCTCTCTCTAAAATCGTTGATTCTTTCGGAGTTGGAGAGAATACAATTTGAGGAACTTTTCTCTTTTTTGATTCTCTTTTGATTTCGAATTTGCTTAGATGTGAATTTCTTAGTTTTTGAGTTTAGTAGGTGGGCTTCAGCTGGAATGGTATGTTATACTGTCTGTGAAGTTTTTATGGGTGCTTTAATGAGACTCTCGTCACGATTTATAATGCGGGTTGCTGTTGGCTTTTAGCTTTTTTGATTTCTCCGAATTTTTCTTCTTTTGATTGTTTTATTTTCATGCATTCTGGTTGTATTTTGAGTAAATGGTTGGTGTTATGCTTCTATGTTGGTCTGTTTTGGTGTTTTGGATTGTAGTATTGTGCTGGCTCTTATAGGATATGGAAAACATCAAATGCTGTATGTTTTCGTGTTTTTACTATTTTTTTTATATGATGATTGTTAGTGTTATTTATTTTGTTAGTGACGCATTGGAGAATATTTTCTGCCTTGGAGATCACATTAGTCTTTGATTTTGTGACACTTCTGCATCTAATTGTAGTTTAAGATTTCTGTATTCAAAAGCTCTGCCAATATTTTTTATTTTTCAATTTAATGTGCTTAAAATATACATTTGAATCAAGGTCTCTTGGTATTTACTGACACTATTCTTTTCTTTGATCACTTGATTGTTTCTGATTGAGAAATGAAGATTAATAAATTGTGTCCGTTGTCTCCGTTAAGTTACCCATGAACGTGCTTTTTTGGCATTCTTCTTATTATCTGTCATCTCCACTGCTGTTGGAACCAATTATTTATCTGTAATGACAATCTGCAATTAGTATGATGCAGTTGCCATCTGATTTTTTTTCTTTCACTAGTTCGTCTTTCTCTAATTGTTCTTGACATTAATATTTCAGTTTGATTAATTGGAAGCAGAGATTTGTTCAAATGCATGAATCATTTTAGGGTGGTTAAGTAACTGTCTAAGATATGTTTCTTTTTATTCTTCTTCTGGAGACATAATTTGATGTCTTGTGAAAGATGTTACTTTTGACTAATCTTCGTATAGCCACCACTTGTTTTCAAAAATTTAAGGGAGGTCCTGATATTGCTGCTGTTTATTAAATTGTTATTTTTTTGTTTATTGGCTATTGATGGTAATTAATTTTTTTCCTTGTCAGATTGAGCTCAATATTTTACCGCCCTGTTGCTCTTTTTAGAGTGTATGTCCACTCACTCCCATTACCATATTTAGTGGTGGATATCTCCTAGCATTTATCAAGTTTCTCCTCTTGGTACCCATTCTTTTGATGTTATATGCATCAATAGTGTCATCACTGTAATCTGAATAATTTAATCCTTCATTCTAAATTCCTTATTTTTTTGCCAACTATTACCGATGATTCAATCACCAGTTATCAATTGCATCTTGATGTGTTGTGTATTCTTTTGTGCTTCAGATGCTGTGATGTTTATGTGACTCCTCGGCTAGTTAAGATACTGGCAAGTGGCAATATGTTTATTATGGTTTTTCTACCATTTTATTGAAGTTGAACATAACTCTTATTTTCAACACGGAATCTACAGACTATGTTAAGAGCAAAGCAGCTTGGTACGCTATCCCAGTCTGCCAGATCTTTTTTCCTAGGTGGGCCACGATGCAGCGCAGCAGATGGGAGTTCATGCACTTGCTCTGAAGATGAGACTTGTATTTCTGGGAGGCCTCTCAGAACAAATGTCCAACATTTGCAAGCATCATCAGCTTTAGCATCAAATGCTTCATTAGGAGTAGATTCACAGATATCAAATGATGCAGGAAAAGCAGCAAATTCTACGGTGGGGAGTTCTCCACCACAAGTAATACGGGTATCCCACTCATTGGACAGAGGAAGTTCTGTTAATTATGCAGATGGTGTGGATGCAAAGGAGATGATGCATTTGTCACCTCCTATTACAGACCAAATTGTTAAAGCAGGTTTTGCAGCTGTCGGTGTTTTATCCGACTTGGTAAATAACAAGATTCCAGTTTTAGATGGAACGCTTAATGCACCACAGAACTCTGTGGTTGAACGTTCAAAGCCCATTTCTAACATCAGATCAATAAATGTGAAAACATCTAGAAAAGATAAAATCCATGAAAAATCATCTGCTGTGTCATCCAAGTCGAAGTTTACCGATGTCTCTTATGGTACAAAAGGTAGAGCTGATAAATTGGGTTCAGACAAATCGGTGAAGAATGTGCCAAGTAATGAATCAGGGAATTTTGTAGATTCCCATGGTATCTCCTCGGAGGCTCGTGAGAGGAAAAGGTCAATTCCTCAAAGATCAAGAGTTTGTTCAAACTGCTCTGTGGCTGGTGTACAACATTTAGAAAGAAAGTGTACTAACAGCACACCAGAAGGGTTTGCTAGGCCCATAAGAGAGACGAAAGTAATAGCAGAAGTCGCTCCAGTGGCTAAGAAATTTTTAAATTCTAGTTATGTGGTTGAAAGTGTTTCTCGCATATTACAGAAGTTCAGGTGGAGTCTGGCAACTAAAAAGGCTCTTGGAAATCTGAATTATTCAGTAGATGCCTACCAAGCAAACCAAATTCTTAAGCAGCTACATGATTATAACGTGGCTCTTGGTTTTTTCTATTGGTTGAAACGACAACCAGGATTCAAGCATGATGGACACACATACACTACCATGGTTGGTATCCTTGGCCGTGCGAGGCAGTTTGGGTCAATAAACAAGTTGCTTCATCAGATGGTCAGTGATGGATGTCTGCCAAATGTTGTTACATATAATCGTCTCATTCACAGTTATGGTAGAGCAAATTACTTGAACGAAGCGTTAGGTGTCTTTAGCCAAATGCGAAAAGCAGGATGTGAACCTGACCGTGTAACCTATTGTACACTGATTGACATCCATGCAAAAGCTGGGTATCTTGATGTTGCCATGGATATGTATCTGCAGATGCAAGAAGCCGGACTTTCTCCTGATACTTTCACTTACAGTGTAATCATTAATTGCCTTGGGAAAGCTGGCCACTTGGCTGCAGCTGACAAGCTATTCTGTGAGATGGTTAATCATGGGTGCGTACCTAACGTGGTGACTTACAACATTATGATTGCTTTGCAAGCAAAGGCAAGGAACTACCAGAGTGCTCTGCAGCTATATCGTGACATTCAGAATACTGGATTTGAGCCTGACAAAGTAACTTATAGTATAGTTATGGAGGTTCTTGGCCATTGTGGCTATCTTGATGAAGCTGAGGCAGTTTTTGTGGAGATGAAGAGAAAAAACTGGGTTCCTGATGAGCCCGTTTATGGCCTTCTTGTCGACCTGTGGGGAAAGGCAGGGAACGTGGAGAAGGCTTGGGAATGGTATCAAGCCATGCTTAGTGCAGATTTACGCCCGAATGTTCCTACATGCAATTCTCTTCTTAGTGCTTTCCTGAGGGTACACCGTCTATCTGATGCATATAACTTGCTACAGAGCATGCACAGTTTGGGTCTGAAACCTTCTTTGCAAACTTACACGTTGCTTCTTAGTTGTTGCACAGAAGCCCAAACATCGTTCGACATGTCATTTTGTTGTGAGCTTATGACAGTCACTGGCCACCCAGTGCATACATTTCTACTGTCTATGCCTACTCCAGGACCTGATGGGCAGAATGTGAAGGATCATGTCAGCAACTTGTTGGATATGATGCACAGTGAAGACAGAGAAAGTAAGAGGGGACTTGTGGATGCAATTATCGATTTTTTCCATAAGTCGGGGCTTAAGGAGGTAGCTGGATCAGTTTGGGAGGTGGCAGCACAGAAGAACGTCTATCCAGATGCAGTCAGAGAGAAAAGTTCGTGTTACTGGCTTATAAACCTGCATGTTATGTCGGATGGAACCGCTGTAACTGCATTATCAAGAACACTTGCATGGTTTCGTAGACAAATGCTTGCCTCAGGAACTGGGCCAAACCGCATTGATATTATCACCGGTTGGGGCAGACGGAGCCGGGTGACAGGATCGTCTATGGTGAGACGGGCCGTGCAAGAGTTGCTGAACGTATTCAGGTTTCCTTTCTTCACAGAAAACGGTAACTATGGGTGCTTTGTAGCATGTGGAGAGCCTCTCAACCGATGGTTGCTACAGTCTTGTGTTGAGCGGATGCATTTGCTGTGAGTATTTCAACGTCGAAGGATTGTATTGCTATCGGTTTTGGCATTGGTGAGGTGCTTGCATTTCCTTCGGCACTAGAAAACCTCATTATTTGCTGCTAATTAATTTTAGATTGGCAGCTTATGTATGTTTTTGCCAGTTTTGTGGTGTACAGTAATGTTTATTACACTTCTGATGGATAAAATTACCTGGTCACGTCCTCATTATATTATTTTTATTATTACTTTATTTCATTTTTGTTTTTGGTTAGATTGGTTCATTGGAGCAAGTACAAGAAAACGGATAAATTTTATCATGTTCATCTCTTTCTTAATCACGTCGAGTCTTGCGAAGTTCAATTTATCCTGACATGTCTTGAAAGTCTATGATTGAGAATGTTAAAGTGAAAGGAAAATGAAAGTGGAAGAGTGTAAATATCTAACTCTACTTTAATTACCTCTCGTTTCTAAAGGTGGGGGATGACTTATTTTTCATAATTTCAAGTAAAAGTAATTTTCATTTTACTTTTAAAATTAATAACTTATTTTTAATTTTATGGTGTGTTTGATAGATATTATTTTGGAAGAATGAATTTTGAAATAGTGGATTGATGGAGAATGTGTGGTTGAAAAAGAAGGAAAAGTTATTGATGTGATGTTTTAAATTATTTTATTGAAGAATGTGTGGTTGAAAATAAGTAGAAGAATGAAAATGAGATTTTTAATGGGAATCAAACAATGGCTTAAAGTAATTTTATTGGTTTGTGTGTAAAATATTTTATTGAGTNAAAGGTGGGGGATGACTTATTTTTCATAATTTCAAGTAAAAGTAATTTTCATTTTACTTTTAAAATTAATAACTTATTTTTAATTTTATGGTGTGTTTGATAGATATTATTTTGGAAGAATGAATTTTGAAATAGTGGATTGATGGAGAATGTGTGGTTGAAAAAGAAGGAAAAGTTATTGATGTGATGTTTTAAATTATTTTATTGAAGAATGTGTGGTTGAAAATAAGTAGAAGAATGAAAATGAGATTTTTAATGGGAATCAAACGGGGGCTTAATCAACAAAAGGATTATATTTTGAAATAAACATATTTACTTGTAAGTAATTTTTTTGAACTTGGCCAAATGTTCGACGATTTAAATAACTAACATCCAATACAAGTAGACTATAATCTCTCGACCCTGATTATTTGCTAGACAGTAAACCTAAACATAATTTAAGCTTACACTATATCATCATCTCCGAACAAAAAATTACTCTTTAACGTATAATTGTTTAACCTACAAATTTGTAAATGATTTACAAACGAATAATGTCATTTATCACCAATAGTATTATAGCATCCGTCTACATGTTATTTATCACCAATAATGTTAATTCAAACTTAAAGGACCAAAACATATGGACATAGAAGTCTAACCACCTCAAGTGCCAAATGTGAAACTTAATAGCAATAAATTTGTACTTGAGGTGGTCAAACTTCTATGTCCATATGTTTTGGTCCTTTAAGTTTGAATTAAAATTATAACGGTCCTTCAGTGACCGCTTGGGAAGCAAATTAAAACTTCGATGACCGTTTGTGAAGCGCATGAAGTTTTAGTGACTGTTTCTACAAGTTTTAAACTTCAGTGACCGTTTTGTAATGTTTAGGTAAATTCAGTGACCATTTGAAATTAACCCTTAACTGACTGCTATTTAGTTATTCTTCCCGCCTCACATGTATACAACTCGATTATACATCTCTATACATTCATGCGTACATCCAATTTTCAATAGCTGTAACAAGAAATTAATATGGGGCGCAAGAAGCGAAACATTGCTTCTGGTTCAAAATCCTCCAAGCCATCGGCGGCGTCTCCAACAACCGCCGCCGACTGTAACGCAATTAAGCTCGAGTGCGAGAGAGCACTCACTGTTCTGCGCCAAGGCAACCACACGAAAGCCCTAAAGTTGATGAAGGATTTGTGCTCTAAACACGAGAACTCTCCTTTCTTGGCCTTTATTCACCATGTTCTGGGGGATGTTTGTGTCAACATAACCTCGAATATCACTGAGCCGAATGCCAAACAGCGGCATTTGAAGAACGCATTAGAGAGCGCAAGGAAGTCTATTGCGTTGTCCCCGAATTCCATTGAGTATTCTCGTTTCTATACGAATTTGTTGTTTGAGACAGCTAATGAGAGGAAGGAGTATGAGGAGGTGGTGCAAGAGTGCGAGAGGGCTTTGGCAATTGAAAACCCGACGGACCCAGCTAAGGAGACTCTACAGGAGGAGAACTATCATAACATTTCCACGGCTGAAGCTCGAGTTGCCCATGTCCAAAATGAGTTACGTTCTTTGATGGAGAAGTCTAACATTGCATCTGTTTCGACTGGGATCAAGAATCTGGGCGGTGAAGAGGTGAAGTTTGGGTCTATTCCAATGGAATTCAAATCGGAAAAGAAGGCAAATAAGACTCCTGAGGAACGTAGGAAGGAGATAGAAGTGAGAGTGACTGCCGCTCGGATTCTGCAGCGTAAGTTCGAGTCTCCTCAATGTAGTAATATTGATAGTAATAAGGGGTTGGATTCTAGTTCAGGGAAGGTGCAGGGAGTGGGAGAAAGAAGGAAAAGTGGGATTGTGAGGAGAAACATTTCTTCCATTGAGATAGGGGACCGGGTTCGGTCTTATTGGAACTCAATGGACCTGGATTCGAAAAAAGAGTTGCTTAGAGTTAGAATTTCAGATCTCAAGGAACATTTTAGTTTGTTAAAGGAAGAGTCAGTAAGTGAGGTGCTTGATGAAGCTTTATCTTTTGGGAAAGAAAATAAGGTATGGAAGTTTTGGCTGTGCTATCGATGCAATAAAAAATTTGCAGATGCAGATACACACAGGCAGCATACCATTCAGGAGCATATGGGAACTTTGTTACGCGAATTTCAGTTGATTATACCCAAAAGAGTGGAGAATGAGTGGGCTGAGATGCTTCTTAATTGTTCTTGGAAACCATTAGATTTAGATGCTGCAATCAAGATGCTTAAAGAAGGGTCAAAATTGGGCGATTCATCACCTGGAAACAACAAAGATGATTCATCACCTGGAAAAAGGAAATTGGGTGATGAAAATCAAGCCCATAAGAAAAGTTTACTTTATAAAAGCTGGCCTTCAACTGATGACTCAAACTGTGCAGGGCTTCTGGAAAAAATCCATGCCAAATTTCGGCAACTTATCCATCACAACTATCTTGCCTCAAGTAATCTAGGCCAGGTTATACACTATGCAGTTGAGGTGCTGCAGCGTCTTCCTGATTGTTCTCAGCTTCTTAACTCTGGTATGGACCAAATACCTCTGTGTATCTGCTTTCTGGGTTCTCCCCATCTTAAAAAAATCCTGAATTTTTTGGTTGTAATTGAGGAGGAAGTTATTCAGTCTGAAGAAAAGATTTTCGTGGATGGTTCAACCAGTGGTACTCAGATTGTTGACACTACGGAGAAGATAACTTTTACTCTAGATGATTTAGTATTGGAACTTGATGATGGTTTCCTTCGCTGCACGCTCAATTCTTCATTGTGTGGTGATGATTCTAGTTCAGCAACTTCATCACACGTCTGCTATGAGAATGACGATGCCGTGCTTGATTCAGATGCAATGATGTCCTGGATATTTACAGGACCCTCACTTGGGGAACTACTGGTATCCTGGACATGTGCAAGGGAAGAGAAAGCACAACAAGGTAAGGAAATTCTTGAGTTACGTGAGAAGAAATTCTATGAACTACAGAGCTTGTGTCGGAGAAAATATGATCATTTAAATTATCTTAAGGCAATGAATGATGTGAACAGTCTCTGTTGTGAAGAGAGCTTTAAAAGAGAGCGTGTTGTAGATTCTGTCCCCCAAAGTTATGGCTCTGTCCTGAGGAAGCGGCTAGAAGAGCTCATTGGAAGTGGCAATGGAATTACTGTTATCAAAAATGGGTATGAGCGTGCTGCTATAGAAAATGTTTTAAAGGATGCAGAATCTGGTAATGACTCCTCTATTATAGCTGCATTACAGAGAAAGAAGCACGATGTGTCTTTGGAGGTTGGCGTGCTAGTTTTACTTTTTGTCCTTTTGTTATTAAGACCAAACTATGTGCACACTTTTTTTTGCTTTATCTCACTGTTCTGTTAATACAGCTCACTAAAGTTGATGCAAGGATGTTGCATGTAGTTAATTCAATGCAGCAGTTGGAAGTTAAGCTTGACCCTGCATCTGCCCATGATTTCAGATCAATCTTGGTGCCTCTAGTGAAATCATATTTGCAGGTAGTATCTGGCATACAGTGTTTTTGCACATGCCCCCTCAACTTTTTTGTGTTGTTCACAGATGAACTAGAGGTTCTTTTGTTCACCTTTTTCCAGGCACATTTGGAGGATCTGGCAGAGAAAGAGGCCACAAAGAAATCTGATGCTGCCAGTGAAGCACTTTTAGCGGAACTTGCTCTTGATTCTAAGCAGGTTTTTGGTAGAGGAAGCGATAATTCAGGACATATGCATAAGAGGATGAAGGATAAAAAAAGAAGCAAGGAGAGCAGGAAAAACAAGGATTCAAAGGTTTGTAATGCATGATGATAGCTATTGGTTACTTATTATAAATAAGAACTGTAGGATGCAGAGTTATATTTATTTCTTTCCACTCCAACTATTATTTTCGCAGGCCACTGGTAGTAATGAGCAGCTCATGATTCTTGATCAGACATCTGAAGAGATGTATGACTCTCTTTTACCGGAAACCCTATCCACGTGCATGTTCTTCATGTATTTCATCTAAATGCATTTGAATAATTTGTTGTATGCTATTTCTTATACGTCTGCAGATCACATATAAGTGCTCCAGATGGGGATGATCCTAATGCTGCAATTTCTTTTGCTGGGACTGGTGTTGATTTAAGACAGCAGGATATGTGTGGCCCTGGTCTGAAAAATGAAGTTGGTGAATATAATTGCTTTCTCAACGTCATAATACAGGTTGAATTAGAGAGGATGCTTTAGTTTTTTTGCATTTTTTTTTTTTTTTGGGTAATAATTCTCCTTGGGTTTGATATTGATTCTTTATTGTAATTCAGTCCTTGTGGCACTTACAACGGTTTCAAGATGAATTTTTGAGATCAACATCTGGACATGTTCACGTTGGTGTTCCTTGTGTTATCTGCGCTTTATGTGATATCTTCGTTTCTCTGAGCACACCACCTATAGATAGTCGAAGAGCTGTTGCTCCTACATCTTTGAGGATTGCTCTGAGCAACCTGTATCATGATAGTAATTTCTTCCAGGAGGTAAATCACGTAACTTCTGCATTGTATTTTTATTTATTTTAGTACAATACATGTTTTTTCATTTCCTCAACATCTTGTAATCCTATATTTTTTTTTCTAGATTCCTAAATAATATTTCTACTAATCTGCAGGGACAGATGAATGATGCTTCAGAAGTGCTGGGGGTAATATTTGATTGCCTTCATCAGTCATTTCCTTGCGCACCACCACCTGTCCTACAGTTTGGCTCCTTTGATTGCATAGGGTTATCTTGTATTGCACATTCTCTTTTTGGAATGGAAATATTTGAAAGAATGAAGTGTGACAGTTGCAGTTTGGAGTCCAGACATCTAAATTACAAATCATTTTTTCATAATATCAATGCCAGTGCTCTCAGAACAATGAAGGCATGTGTTCTTGGATGATATATTATCTAATAAAGGTTCTACTCTTGGTGGTAGATAAATTTTGGAATTTCAAATACAATTTGTGCTTGATTCTTGAAATGTAGTGCTAAAAAGTATGTCTTTTTCACTTTAGGTTATGTACCCAGAAAATTCCTTGGATGAGCTTTTAAACCTGATTGAGATGAATCAGCAGTTAGCTTGTGATCCAGAGGCTGGCGGCTGTGGAAAGCTCAACTACATTCACTCTGTTCTCTCAGCTCAACCCCATGTTTTCGTAACTGGTATGACTTTCCATTTCATTTAATTCTTTACCAACCTATTTCTTTAGCTGAATGTAGTAACTGACTCTTCTATAGTTGGATCGTGTGAGATGCTAAATGCAGATAATGTTTTTTTTCATTTTATAGTTCTGGGTTGGCAGAATACTTGTGAAAGTGTTGATAACATAACATCAACATTAGCAGCCTTATCTACTGAGATTGATATCAGTGTGCTTTATCGTGGTCTTGACCGAAAAAGCACACATTGCTTGGTTTCCGTGGTATGCTGAAGTATTTTTCTATGTAGTTTCTACTTTCTATATTTTCTTTTCGCAGCTTTCTAGTGCAGTCAGGGCTTTCTTCTTGTGCATTAGAGATATCATCTTTAAGCAGTCTATTGGTTTGATCTGAATCATAGAAGGAAAAAATGTATATGAAAGCATATCCTGGTAGGCATATTGGTATTCGTTGTAGTTTTTTGTTTCTGTGAACTACAGTAATTATCCTAATTGCGCATAAAATATCAATGGCCTGGTTGTTCAAATATCCAGGACTAGCCACTTGTCATTTGCTTCAGTTAGCTTCGGGTGTCTTCCACATTTTATAAATCAAACCACCCAATGGTTTCTCCTGTTTCCCTTCTTTGTTCAGAGTTACAAGAAGATGGTTAGAAACTAGTATAGTTAAATTTTTGGGAGAAAAGGAAAATAAAGGTTTCTTTCAAGAGCAATAAGTTAGTGTCACCGTGTGAAGCTTTTATCCTTCAACTACTAATAGCCGTGTGGTAGGACACACATTTTTACTCGGTGTGCATTTCATGATCGCATACCATTCTTTTAGCGTCTTTTTTGATTTATTCAGGCTATTCTAATATCATGTTTTATCTTCTTTAGTCGAATCTAAACTCAAAGACCATTGACTATTTAGAGCAACATGGTCTCTACTTATATGCCATATTATTTTTGACACCTATTTGCCCGATTCTTTTTCTCCTATCAACTTTTGTTGTATTTAGGTCTGCTTTTATGGGCAGCACTATTGTTGTTTTGCCTACAAGCATGAATATGAACAGTGGATCATGTATGACGACGAAACTGTAGAGGTAAAATCGCCTTCTACTGCCATGTAATTCATTCTTTTTATTGTTTGTAGTTTAAGCCCCCGTCTGAGCCCCATAATCTAAAAGCTCATTTTTGCTCGGATTCATTTTCAACTGCACATTCTACCAATAAAATAATTTTACAAGTAAATTCAAATTTTTCTTATCTTTTAACCACACATTCTCCAAAAATCACTGCTATAAAATTCACTTTTTACAAAAATGGGGCTCAGATATACACTAATATAATTGGTATGTGATGTCTAGGAAATTGGAAGCTGGAATGATGTTCTTACAATGTGTGAAAGAGGACACATGCAACCCCAGGTCCTCTTTTTTGAAGCTGTAAGCTGGTACTCAAAACAGAGTTGAATTGTTCGGTGAAGATATGCACTCGAGCACCGGCAGTTTGAACTCAATGATGGGCGGGGCTGTGATATCTGGCTTTGCAGGTTTTTTTTAGCTAAATTGCAACAGAACATTCTGATCTTATAATGTTTTTATGAAGGCCAGAGATGTATATAAAGTTGGGAGTTTTGTTGTATAATGAAGAGAAATAGGAGCAATTACGAGAAATAAAGGAGTAAAGTTTGTAAGCGGTTCGATCGAAGATATGAAAAGTGGGAGCACCTATTGTTGATGGATACGAAAGTTGTATACAATAAATTTTTGTAATTAGACATCCATTTTTATTGATTTTTTGGATTGTAATTGTGTATAAAGTGAATTTCGACTCTTTGTCTTTTGTTAAGACGAATTATAGTAATACCCCCTCTGTCAATTCACCCCCAAATTTCCTTGTTTGTGTAATTTTCCCTACTAATAATTCATCTTGTATTAATACAGATTATAATAATGTCCCCTGTATCAATTCACCCCAAATTTTCC
The DNA here is from genome assembly GCA_903798325.1 of Fraxinus xanthoxyloides. Lineage (NCBI taxonomy): Eukaryota > Viridiplantae > Streptophyta > Magnoliopsida > Lamiales > Oleaceae > Fraxinus > Fraxinus xanthoxyloides. Next base: position 13,301 of record CAIGRL010095896.1, read on the forward strand.
CCACTTTATAACTCATCTTTTATTCAATGGAGATGGGCAATTCTTTTAACCAATTATGCCCCCACTTATTATAAACAACGTCGTAGTCACGCTCTAACCGTAAACTCCTTCGTATCCATGCTCTATCATAAACTGCGTCGTATTTCAGGGAAAAAGTCCCACTCGCCTCTTCTTTAAATCCAAATTTCTTTCTTCAAATTGCGACCAAAATCGATTGTGTCGTCTTTATTTTCTGAGAAGATTTTCATATCTTGGTATATCAATTTAATATTATGTGTTTTTGGCCTTACATTTTTGAATAGTGATAGCTAGGAGAATGTGTGGTTAAAAAGTAAGGAAAGTTTTGAGTTTACGTGCAAAATATCTTATTATGTAAATGTGTGGCTGAAAAT
>CAIGRL010095923.1:0-15687 GCA_903798325.1 Fraxinus xanthoxyloides
GAGACCACTACTTCTTCTGCATCAAAATCCCCAATCATCAATACATTTCCGAATTCTCGTGTCCTAAAAGAACCATTAAATCCCACAAAACTTCGGGTTCTATATTCCCCAATTTGTGAATCTCCTAACACATTTCGACCACCACGCTGTGGTGGTACAAATGGAGGAAAGAGAGGCGGCAGGATCGAGATTCACTAAGGAGGATCAAAAGGGTATCAACGAATTCAAAGATTTTGGAGAAGTAGAAGACATGGGCACATAAGAAGGTGGGACCCATAGGCGAGGTGCGGCCGACGACGAAACGGATGTGCTAGCTGTGGTCATTTGGCGGCATCTGGTGGAGGGTAGAGAGAGTGCAGCCAAGGGCCATGAGAAATGAGAAAAGGCAGAGGATTAGATTGTGGGTAGCGGTGATGAGGCGGAGGGAGGCGGCGAGGAGAGTGGGTGGGAGGGGAAAGTGGTGGAGTGTAAGGGTGACAGTAAGGCGGGTAAGGGTTAGAGTAAGGCAGATAAGGAGTGAGTGTGAAGTAGAGTGAGAAAAAGGGGTGGGGAAATTAAGAGGGAAATTTTTAATATTTATATAAATTTTGAACTCATTCGCATTTTTAAAAAGTTTAGGAATAAGATTTCAGTTTATTCTTTATTTTTCTTTTCTTTTTTGTTTTATTTATATTTGAGGGTATATTGGTTATTTTACGTTAAAAATAGGTGAAAACGACGTTTTCAGCAATGAAACGTTGAAATAGGGGTGAAAATGCAAAAAAATTGAAATGAAGGGACATTTTGCACACTACATGCCAAACGTATGGACGTTTTGTACTATTAAGCCTTCTCACAATACATGACCAACAACTTGATTTTGAAGAACTTAAAATAAAAGTGTCATTAATAACATTGAGTGGTTGTTTTATTTCTTATATAAGTAGAGTTTCTAATAGAACCTCCAAGGTATGAACCTGCATATATGTAACGCACCCATTATCTATGATAGTTTTGAAGTAACAAGCATCTAATTTATCAAACCAAGAAGTAAGATTCTCATTTAACACAACTCAAAATGGGATGATCTCCTCAAATCTTGAAACAGACTGCTACATTTATCAGAAATCCTAAAAGTTCTATTCCACCCAATTCAGTAATGTAGGCATCTAAGAGCATTTTCCCTAATTTTGTACATTTTCCTCTTAATTTTGTCACGATGCAGAAGATTAACAAAGGGATAACTCTTTCTCCCGCTTCTTTATGCATAATAGGCAGGTTAGGCATCTACGAGCTTTTTCCCTAATTTTATACATTCTCCTCCTAATTTCGTCACATCACAGAGGATTAAGAAAGGGGTAACTCATTCTCCTGCTTCTTTATGAATAATTGGCAGATTAGGCTTGAAAGAACATCTCCGGCAACTCCATACGGGTGAAATGCAAAGATGACCACTGTGCAAGCTATTAAATTTTTTTTTTTTGTTAAAAGTAGTCTTAGGTACATCTAAAAATCCAACGCTCCGCTGCATACCTTTCATTTCACTATTGTAGAGTCTAAAATTCATTCCATGACCTATTTGCATCAAATATCTAAGTTCCAGAAAATCTACAATGATTTTCTTCAGCGCGTGCTGTGCTCATATATAGAACCAAATTTTACAATAACCCTAGGCAACGTTAAGGATTAACAGAAACAATCATCATAAAAGTCTGAAATTAATTAGATTACCGAGAATCGATGGGACATAGCCTGTATAGAGGCAAACGAAGTAGAAGCTCGGGATGCAGATTCATCAAACATGTGATCCAAGAAATTAGGGTCATCAGTACATGTAGCTTCAGAAGATAACCGTAGAGCCAAAGCTTGCTACGATTGATAACTCTCCTCCATCTGTTGCGCCCAGTTCTTTGAAAAAGACAAGCGTCCACCTCTGCCGCTTGATATCTCCACAGCCTTTACCCTCATTTCAGCGCCGCCTACATCGCTCGTGTGTCCAAAAGCCGCTACCTTAGGGTTCGAGAGGGAGGGAACAGATAGTCACCAGAGATCGAGCTCTCCCCAAAGCTGTTCCGTCCAACCGAACCTCCACCGTCGCAACGCATACCAGAAGTAGACTCCATATGTGGCGGGTTGGAGAGGAATGAATGGAGGAAGGTGTGAATAAAAGTAGGGTTTGGATTAGTTTTGGTTTCTATTAACCCGTTTATAATTTTAAGAAATACAAAAGTTTTCATAACGTTTAATAAACATTGCAAAATGTTAATCTATTGAAACTTTTTGCAACGTTCAATAAACGTTGCAAAAAGTGAGACGTTACACAACGTTCAAAAAAGTTGCAAAAGTAGACTTTTTGCAATGTTTGACAAACGTTACAAAATGTTTTTTTGCAACGTTCAATAAACACTGCAAAAGTGAGACCTCATTAAACATCGCGAAAAGTGGCTCTTGCAACGTTTGACAAAGGTTGCGAAAATTCTCACTTTTCATAACCTTTGATAAACGTTGCGAAAAATAAAACATTCCGCATCACTCAATAAACGTTGCAAAAAGTGTCTATCGCAACTTTTTTTTTAAAAAACGTTGTCAAAACTCATTTATATTAACCAATGGCAACATTCACTTACTAAAATATTGCCAATCCTTTTAGCAACATTTATCAACAAATGTTGCATTTTTAGTGTTTCAAATGACTATTTTTGTTGTAGTGTCGATGAATAGATGTAGGCAGGCTTCAATAGGTCATTGGCTCCCTCATTGGGTCTTCAAATAGACTTGGCAAAAATCACCAATGAGTTAATGAATTAGGCCTCAATAGGTCCGTAGCTCCCTTATTGGGTATTTGAATCAAATATAGTTTGCTCGTATAGGTCAAGTGAGATAAGTCCACTTTGGGTTCTTATCTTAGCTCCCATGGTGAGGCCATTGTAATATGATTATCTTACGAAGCAAGGAATAGGTAATAAGAGATCATGAAATAGCTTAGAGAAGCAAGTACTTATGAGCTTGTCTTAGTTAACATGACAATTACAAGTGAAAACTTGCCTTCAACAGTAGGATTACCATAAACTAGCCATAAAGCACGAGGACTGATAAGCCTGCTTTAACTAATGGGAGCACTCATGAGCTGGCCTTAGGTAAGGGTGGCCTCATCATCAGAGATGATCACTAGTCAAGGCTCGAAGGGTTTACAGATGCCTCGGGTAAACGAGCACTTACAACTTGCTCCTAGCTTCTTATCACTAGAGATAATTCTAAGCCAAGGCTTGAAGGACTTACAGCTAGGCCTCAGCTCCCTGAGTCACTCTGGTCTTGCTAGCATGAATGAGCAAGAGCATATAGTTTGCCTCATTAATGAGTAATGATCTATATGATCCGCCTTGATATACTACCGTGACATAAGAGGATGTTGTTGGAGACTTTCTTTTAAATGCTACAGAAAGGAAAAACAGTAGCAAGTTAGAAGCAAATATGAAGATAGTTTATGTATTATGCTGAACAGTCTATCTGCAAATATTATAATTCCAAGCTTTTTCAAATATAATGCATTGGACTCCAAGATTAAAGCCAAAATCCTTATTTTTAAACTTAGTGCAAGAATCCAATAAGAAAATTATAATTCACTATAGATGCAGCATATATCAAATGAGAATCGGAGAGGTGCGGTATTGCTGATATCATTTTTGATTTAAGGTATCATGTGGAAGCAAATTTTAATTATCAAGTGAAATCACTTATGCTAAAGTGTCCCGTTAGAAGCATAATGGACAAGGCCATAACTCAATTGACTGAGGCACCAGTTCCCGGTTATTATGTTAATACTCGTATGAAGGGATCTGCTATGACGGCTATCATAAAATGATTGGGTGTGTTGAAATTAGCATGATAGTTTGTGTTAAGTCTAAAATTGTAATTTGCAATTTCCTAAGTTAAAATCATATTTTAGTTGAATTATATAAGGAATTAATCGAGTTGTAATCAAAGTCAAAATAGGTTTAGTAAAGTCCAAGTTATTGTAAAAATAGTTTGGGGTTGATAGAGTTCAAAAAGAAGTCAAAAAAAATTAAAAAATATCAATATTCGGATTTCAAGAAGTTGATATCAAGAACGATGCTTTTTCACTAGCCTATCGTCTAGCTGTCGCTCGAACGGAAGAAGCAGAACTTCTACCACATGCCTAGCGCTAGACTGGCACTTGAGGGGCAGGCCCACCACTAGCCTAGCGCTCGCATGTTTGTCGTCCGCCAAACATTGGTTTGATGATCGAGGTATATACTTTTGCATCCAACCATAGATTAAAACACAGATTGATCGTTGATCAAACATCAAACCTACCTTCGCCAATTAGTCTTCAGAGTTGCTGAAATTTTGGGAAGAGGCACTTGGAGTTCCGGTACTAAAGATTCGTTCTTGGACCTTTACAGGAGATAAACGATACCAGGGATCGCGAGCTGGTGTGAGGACCACGTAATTCAGGAGAGCCAAGGTGATTACAGGAAGAAGGTTAGAGGAGACTAAGGGTTAGTCAGGTCTAGACTCATCATTTATAGTGGATTATTGACCGGCAAAAATGTCCGGAGCTTTGGATCATTTCAAAGGATTTTCTCCGTGATTATATTGGTGTTTATTTTACACAATTTATCTATGGTATTCACATATAGGATAAATTGATTTTGTTGACATAATCATCTAACAATAATTAAAAAGTGACTTGTTGGTTTAAATTATGTAATTCCGCACGTTGGGTCTTAATATTCTGTAAATTTAAACATTTACTTTGCAGGCAAAATGTCAAAGACCTCGGAAGATGAGTAGTGCAGCTTCACGTACACAATAATTGTAGTCGTTGAATCTGTGCATTGAATAGTGTACAAAAAATGTGAAGCGTACATGAGGTGAGCCAAGGCCGAGGAAAGAATTATCAATTTTGAGGTCCAGTGGACGATGCTGGATTTTATATCAACCGTAACTAAGGATGAATCGGCACTGGTGTGATATATTCTGAATCTTGAACTCAATCGAGCTTGAGCATTCAAAACTAGAATATTTTTGGGAATGCGTACATTGTTGAGCCCGACAAATTCATTGCGAAATTGACTTTGTGGTTTCATAGGTGATTCGTCCACATCTGCTGCAACCACAAGTTCTGCCGCCACCTGTGCAACCTAAACTATACCCATTGCAAACTACCTTCACACAACACTGATAGGCAACATTGCCAGCTCCACCTCAAACCTCACCAAGTTTCTCAACCACAAATTGAACCATCTTCTCCGACCATATCTGCTGCTCTACAACCCAACTCCAATTTCGACGCCTCCAGTAATCGATATTAATTTGACCGAGTTATTCATTTCAACATCGGTTTCTTCCTTTCAGCCTCTGCTTTGATACTTGCATGCCACCGTGTTGGTTTCTACTCATTGGTATATGTTTGTTTTTGGTCAATTTTATTAGATTAGGTATCACAAAAAAAGAGAAAAAAAAATTCAGAATAAAGGAGAAAAAAATAAATAAAAGAAAGTGAAAACAAATAAAATAAAAAATTCTGACAGATTTTGTAGGATCCTTTATTTGTTCACGTTGTGTGTGAACTGATCTATCAGGGGAATTCAATTATAGTAGTTACAGTCACCTATGCTCTTACACCTTAGCCGTGCCAACTTGAAATTCATGATTGGGACATTGTTTGAATCTACTGAGTCTTGTGAGGTAACAATCTTTTTTATGTTTAACATGTACTTTTATTTCGGTGTTTTGACATGTTAATTTTTTTTTTTTTGAAAAATGTTTTGGCATGATTATAAAAAGCTTGGAGTCCAATTATTAACTAATGGACAAATTTTCTTCAACCTTTGTTATCTTTTAATGAACTCTTATCTTTATTTGAAAATACTGAGGTTTTACTTTCACCAGTGGATCAATCACCTGCTGTTTCTATGCTCACATCTCTTTCGACACTTCTCATAGCTTTGGTCTCTATTGAGCTGTTAAAACATCTAGAATTTGCTATAAATATTGCAGTTGCTTCTTATCTCAGCGAAATATTTGGTATCACCGTACTCAATACCCCTTATAGTAATTAGACAATGCATGACATCTTTCCATTGATTATATCATCATTTGCTTCTCACTAACACATCCACCAACTTGTATGTTAAAGGAGTTAAGATAATATAGACTATGGCTAAAGTGAGTTATTGTATTATTATGCTTGATCTAAACTGTAAGCATATTATAATTGACATGTTCCAACATCTTATTTTAGCCCTAAGAGATACTCATCTAGGGAATATCTTTACATCTCTTGAGACAATTATGGCCCTAATACTGGAAGATAGTGATAATATCTCTCTAGACTTGATAACCCTTCTTTTGAGTAGTGTGAAAAATAAAAATAAGGAGGTTTTTCCAATTGCATTTAATGCAATGGAAAGGCTTTTCGAGAACTATGTTAAATGATCAAACCAAATTTGTCACAGTCTACAAAAACTATAGGGATTTCTTTAGATGATTATTATGTTAGTTTTTTTTTCTTTAAATGTTTTTTAAAGTCTATAATCACAGTGATTATTATTCTTGTCTCTTTGACTAGATTTCCTAAACACGCTAGGAAAGAGTTTTTGAACATTCGTATAAAGATAATCAATTTGACTAGCCATCATACTAAGAAAATTATATTTTCAGTATGGAAGAATCGTTTCCTTATTGGGACCCATTCGAGCTTTTGATATTGCAATCATTTTTTTCTATGGTCAATCTGCAATGCTAGTTCCTTGTGCTGCTATTTATGCACAACTAGTTGAAGATTTTGTGGATGAGTTGCACAAATTTGGCAAACAAGTCAAGCAGTTCGTCCGCTAGTAAAAGTTCGGCCCATGGACGACCTAAGCGACATTACTTATAGGGCGAGCTTTTATCGGGCGAGCGGAAGCTGCAAAGCTTCGGCGAGCTGTGCCACTCAACCTATGAGCCTGTCCACGAGCTAGGCTCCTGGCTAGCCAAGTACACTTTGGAACGGTTGCTGAACTTTTTTTTACCCTTTTTTGCCCCCTCTTTTTTCTCCTTTTTTTAATATAAATACCCTCCCCATTTAACTACTTTTTCACACAACACCAATCTCTTACTCTCTTCATACTCATTCTACATTCTACCTTCATTATTTCTCTACATATTACAATTTCCAATCATTTATTTACATACAAGTAACAGTACATTGTCTACATAATCTTTTATACACATTACAATTTACATTCCTACAATTATTCAATTTCTACATATTCATTCATTATTTTTTCTTCATTCAAGTTCTTATATTATCACTTCATGACAAATGGATCAACAATCATTTGTTGATGGCTCGTTTGGTGTCGCGGTAAATCACATGTGACGCTACAAAGTCAATTTCACAATGAATTTGTCGGTCTTAATGACATAGCCATTCCAGGAATTATTGTACATTTGGATACTCATGGAAGTAGTAATCAAATTGATTTGGATGACAATGATGTTCACTAAACGAAACAGGTGAAACTAGACATTCCTGATACAAGAGGGAAGCAAAAGAAAAAAAAAGTAAAATGTTGGGATCATTTTAAATTGATTTCAACAGGTTGTACGGTCAACAAAGCTGCAGAGTGTAAAGTAGTATATAGATACTATCAAACACGGTTGACATCGAAAAATGACATCAGTACCACCCATCTCAACCGTTACTACAACAAATGTACGGCCAAACATAGGCTTCTTGGTGGATCTCAATATCATCTGCAATTTGGTAGTCCATCCTTGCCTATTGATTATGCTACTACAACACTTAGCACGTGGATATTTTTGGAGGATAAAGCTCGAATGGGAATATAATTGTTTGTTTCCGGTGTTGAGTTTCCTCTAACAATGGCGGACAACAAACATTTTGTTTCCTACGTGAAAGAATATCTTCAATTGAAATACGTTGGGGTAAGTAAAAAAAAACTCTTTGTTTTGATAAAATAGAATATTTCATTAATACAAACAAAAAAATTGATTACTAATTTGAAAAAATATGGTAGTTTTATATCTTCAACTTTGAATTTATGAGAAGTGATTAATAAAAGAGGTTATATAGCTGTAACTGCACAATACATAGACCTACTTCGGTGTGTTTATAAAGAAACTATTACTTTTAAAATAATGGAGTTCCCTCACAACCTAAAAATATAGTTAATGTTATTATGCTCATTATTAGAGAATATCATTACAAAAGTATAATTCGTTCTTTCATATTTGACAATTCTAGTGTTAATTAGCCAGTTGTTGATAAGTTGTATTGGGTACTGCACTCTGATTTTGGTGGTTTTTTTATTTCGTGTTTGTTGTATGTGTAATAATTTTAATTTAAATGTGTAAGATGATTTGAAATATATTAAGAATGAAATTCAAAGAATTATAGATACAATAATATAGATATCACGATTTCACCTAATTGAAAACAAGTATTTGAGGAATTTTGCATTGATTTTGGAGTGATGAATTCGAAAACATTTGCTAGTGACGTAGGACATAGATGAAATTTGACTTATTATTTGAATCATGATAATGATATGAACATTTAATAACTGAATATTATGACAATACGCATATTAGAAATGATGATTGCACTATTTTGAATAAATTTGATTCGAATTTAAGTTTAAAAAAAAAATTGACAAGTTTTTATGACCACAAATATTTAAAACCAGAGTGTACTATCCAACTAGCTCTATGGTGTTTGAAAGTCTTTATATCATTGCAAGTGCTTTTGATAAATACAAAAATGTCCACAATTTTAATGAAATTATATTTTCGATGGATTAAACTTTAGAAAATAATAGGAAGACTTGCCTATATTATTTCCTTTGACATGCGTGAGTGACCCCGATTCAATTTATCAAGCACTAAGCAACCAAGTATACAAGACACATAGCAGAGGCATGTGCCCATATGTGTGGCATGTATTAGGTAGGCATGCATCATGCCAAGGGATTGCAATGTAGGTAGCCCATTTGTTAAATCAACTAAAGAGGTAAATTACATGCAAAATTACCGGAGGCAGCAAAATAATCCACACTCCAATACCTACAATTATGGCAAAAGAAATAATCCCAATTTTCCTTGGAACAATAATCAGTCATGTCAAAGTGCACCACCAGGCTTTCAGTAGCAAAAATAGAAGCCTTTATAGGAAGAAATATTCACTATAATGGCTAAAACATCAACTAGTTGCATAGAAATGACTAATAAGACTTTGCAGATACAAAGCTTGTCATCAAGAATTTGGAAAATCAACTAGGACAAATGGCGATTACCAGAAGCCTTACCAAGTGACGTTAAAATATATCTCAAACAACAAATAATGGTAGTGAGTGTTGTAGATAATGAAATAATTGGGAACTCACATGTGAAAGCATTAACTCCAGTTTAGGCAATTACTAAGTGAAGTGGGGTTCAATTTCTAGAAATTAAAATTAAGAGATATGTGGTGGTAATTGAAAAGGTACCGTTTATACATAAAGAGCAAGTGGATAAATTTGAACAATCAACAAAGATAATTCCAAACCAAAAATCCGACGAGCTACAGGTTAAAACAACCGTTCCTATTAAGATGTATGTACCTCTTGTCCCCTTCCCTTAGAGATTGTAGAAAAGGAAGCCTGATGAGCAATTTGAGAAGTTTTTTGAGATATTGAGAAAGCTTCACATCAACATACCATTCATCGATATAATTAGACAAATCTCAAGTTATGCAAAGTTCCTAAAGGCATGATATCAAAGAAAAAAAGCTTCCAAAATTTGAAGAATTGACATTAACAGAAAAAGTGTTTTACTAGACTGTAAAATAAATTGCCTCCCAAACTCAAAAATCCAAGGATTTTCACTTTACACATTTCACTAGGCAAGGAATATATATTTAATGCTTTGTTTGATATAGGTGCAAGTGTTAATTTAATTCCTTTATCTATCTACAAAAAATTTGGACTTGGACAATAACGAAAACAATGGCGTCACTGCAACAGGCGGATAGAAACATCAAATATCCAAGAGGCTAAGTTGGGAATGTACTCATTAAAGCTAAAACTTTAATATTTCCACGGGATTTCCTTGTTCTTGGCATAGAAGGAGGTCAAAATATTCCAATAATCTTGGGTAGATCCTTTCTAGCAACTGATCAAACTTTGATTGACATAGAGAAATGTGAGTTGACCTTAAGGGTGGAGGATTAAAAATAAGTTTTTAAATTACACAATCCAACCAAGCAACCGTCAAACCTCGAGGAGTGCAAGTGTATTGAAGAAGATGGTCTACAAAGCTCCTAGAAGGGAAAGCCTAAAGTTGGTGGATTTCTTGGTTAAGATAAGAATGAGAGTTTAATTAATAGGGTTATCATGTCTATATTAAGCCTAGTAAAAGAACTACACCCTTATTTGATCCCCATTTCAAAAATACATTTTTATCCCTTTTATTTTCAACCACACATTTTTCAATAAAACAATATTATACGCAAATTCAAAACTTTTTTTTTTTTGAATCACACATTTTCCATTAATTTACTATATCAAAATGTATTCTTTGTTAAAAATGGAGCTCAAGTAGGCTTTGGGGACGTAAATAAACTGGTTATTATACATGCCACACTCTAACTTTTAAACTAAATTTTGACTGCTATATTTGTTTACTTTCATCATTCAAAGGTATAAAGATATCGAATGGGAGAAAATTAAACAAGTTGGAGAATATAATGGAATGGAATGAACCAAAAAGTTTACCTCGAATATATGAAAAAAAACTCGGGGAGTGCCTTCTTCTTTTTTCCCTGCCCTTTTATGTGCTATATTAGACTTTAAGACGTTGAGGACAATGTTTAATTTAAGTTTGGAAACGGAGAAATATTGAATTTTTTAGTTGCTTATTCCCGTGTGATTGTGCATTTTTACTGCTTATTATAAAAGAAAAATTAATTTTTTTCAGCTTTTTAAAAAAAGGATTTTCTTGTTTATTATGTGTTTAGATAGGTTAGGTAGCTTTACCGGCAATAATGAATATATTTAAAATTATGTGTTGATTTATGAACTGTGGATAAGTTACATACTTGGATTAACTGATTCTTATCCATATAAAACTTGATACTATTTTTGCACAAGAATTATGTTTAGCATTATAAAGTAATGAGTTAATTCATATGCTCGATAGTTTGAGATATCCAAATTTAGATACTAAACCAAAAAAAAAAATTTACTACATTATACAATCCTTAGACCAAATTTAGAATAGTTTGGGGTGATTGAATTGTTGTAGTATGAGCGGGGATTCTGTGTATGTAAATTTTTGTGTGGATTGTCTAAAGCTAATAGGATAAACATTAGGTAAAAATACTACATTAGGGGTCGATTTTTGATAATGAGTAAGGGACATTGCACTAATCATTGCATTAAAAAAAAGCTATCTAATTAAGAAATGTCTCTTCGTAGCCTTTATGATTCGAATAATTAAGCCAATAAGGGTATCTAAAAATCTGGTGCCCTATGATCACCTTATTTGAGAGTTATTGGCCTAAATCTCATTACAAAGGTCATCTAGAAAGTTTAATGGAGAGAAGTTTCCACATAAAATAAGTGAAAGTGAAAAAAAAAAAAAAAAAAAAAAAAAAATAAAAAAAATGGGAAAAAGCCCAAATGGAAAAACAACAAAAAAAAAAAAAAAAAAATGACCCAACCCGACCACTGACTGAATTTTTGGGTTGGGTCCGCGCCCAACCCAAAAATCAAACTAAATGGGCTTCAAACCAACCCAAATTGGGTCAGGCGGTTTGGTAGTTTCACGGGTATTTTGCACTTATGATGGACACACTGTCCAAATGCTGATATGTCTAATTGCTAACAAGTTTAATTTTAATCTCATAACTACAATTAATTCTCAAAGTACTGAAGGACAGAAATCAGCGAACAGATTCAATCAAAAAGGTCAAGTCCTATGACATTGTGCATATATAATAATATATTGAATATAAGCAGGGACGTGTTAGTAACTACATTCAGCATTCCCATCCGTGAATGTCTGATCATTTCCATAAATCACAATCCTTTTCCCTCAGTAGTTTATGCAGTCAACTAATAATTCTATTAAGTCTTGATGGGGAGACTGACACCAAACAAGTGGACTATCCTACTACATCTCCCAGCTAACTATTCATTGAATCCTTTGAACGTATCCAGCTATGGCAAAAAACAATTAAATATCCTCATCTTAATCATATCAATTGTGTCGGACTTTCTGTTCATTATATAAAGCTCTATTTGGTTGTCTGGAATCTTGTGAAGGAAATTAATTCACTGGAGTAAAAAAAGAATGAAAAGTAAACCCAGTGATCACAGCTTGGGCGATAAAGTTCACAAAAGTAAATTCTTCAAAATACAAGATTAAAGAGAGTGTTCGAAGTAACACACACTTTCACAGTGCTATAGAGCTTTGGCATTTGCTATTTTGCTTTTACGAAGTTTACAGTTTTTAAAGATCACTATTGAGCCATACAAGGTTCAACTTAAATAGAAGGTTATTAAAAATACTTACAAGAGCTTGGCATTTTTCATCCACAGAGCTCGACGAAGTCGCTTCGACTGTTTCTTGAAGTGAAATGCACTATCTTGCATGGTTGCTGTTTTGTCAACAAGAAGCTCAATCCGATCACCTCTTTCTAATATCTTGTCGATGTTATCCACCATAATTGTGCGTACCTGAAGACCATGTTTCAGGTGTTAGGTTCATAGTAGTAGGCTAAGAACAAGAAAGCTCATAAAATCAACAATATCATACGAAGGATAGAGCAGCTAAGGCTCCTTGAATTCTAACATTACTCCAAAGCTAGGAGCCAATTAAAAGTTGTATTTTAACATTTTTTACAATAATTTTAGATATGTTGCTTTCTCCATAAAAGTTTGCAAAAAATGATATGTGAAATTGATAGAAACAACACAGATTAGAAACTGTTATACTGAAACGTGATTCCTGCTTACAACATATATATATGCTTATCATTTATAGCAAAGGAGCAGAGGATTCTCGTTGAGCCAAAAAGAGAGAGAGAGAGAGAGATAGAAAAAGGGAGGGATCTCGATTCAATTCACCAACATAATAATAAAAGAGTGTTGACTTCATCTCCATTTAAATTTTGATGTTCATAACTCTGGTTTATATTTCTCTTGCCAGTTGATTTCTAGCCCTAACCATTTTACAACCTGAGACAGTTGCTGCCACTCGTCCAGGGAAAAGAGCAGGAACTCTGGCTTATTATAGTCACGAATTTCTTAAATATAAGCAGCTGGATATTTCGTCGTGTAAATTTATACTTCAAAAGTACAAAAGAACACAGGCATATCATACATTAAACATGTCAAAAGAGCACAAAGTGATTATTTGGTATATTTAATTGAGGACAAAGATAGCATCAGATAAATAAAAAGTGTCAACCTGGAACACATGGCAAAACCTTCAAGAAATACTCCAGCTACAAATGCTTTATAATCACAGATGGCCACACAAAACTTAAAGCAAACTGCAAGAACTAAAAAGCCCACAGAAATGCAGTAAAAACCAATAAATATACAGTATTATTTATCACTATATACAATATCAATTGATCTTCACCATGAATCATGCAATTAAGATCTTATATATAAAAATTTTAATGACATAAACAGCTCCATACACATGTTAAACTGGGAGAAAGAAAGAAAGAGGAGTAAACGGAAAACAATATTTCAAGCTATAATAAAGTGAATTTCATTTTTTAGACCTGTTTATTATCTATCTTTTGCGAATCAGGTAAAAGTGACAAAGTAATCTTGCCTCGCTAACTTCTCCTCTGACACGGTTGAGTGTGCCTGCACTAGGATTACTGGAGAAAAACTCCATTTGCTGATGCAAGACCCTTGAGAATTCATCATTCATAGCGTAAGCAGGAGCATAAGGAGCCACTCTTCCATAGTTTTTCATGAATCGCATCTGAATATCCTCCAAATATGAGAAAGGGATTCTCCCTGGATAAAATTGTCAAAATACCAGTTGTAACATATAGAAGAGAAAAGTGGAAATACTATTATGCACAAAAATTAAAATTTACTTCTAAGTTGAAGGAAAAAATCCAATAAGATATATATCCTAACACAATGCAATGCTGAAAGCATATTGATAGAGTCTAAACATCTCAAAGCCTCCATTTACGAATAGAGCTCAGGATACAAAAGATTGGAGATAAGATCCTAGAAGCATATATAGGAAAAGTAAAAAGATTGAGTACTTCCTTGTATTAAGAAATCCCATTGGAAAAAGAGAAGTGTGGTATACCAATGGTAAGTTATGCAGTCATAACTTTCACCTATGATTCAGGAAAAGAAGTTATTAATGGAAATTCCATCAAAAGTCCAGTTTATTCCCTCCAGTCCTTGACCCCGTACTTTTGTCTGAACAACCAAAATGTTGGCTTCCATTTCTTGATCTCTTGTACAATTGATCAGAGAATTATGACAAAATCCAAAGACATATGCCTCCTAAGGGAATTACCACAATTGGGCAAATTGAGTTTATAACAGTCTTCTACAAACCAATCTATGTTGAATAAATTTTGCGACATATCAACGTAAGAGTACTCTTGGTTCAGTGAAAAACTTGTCGTTAAAGTCACATTCTTTATAAGAAATGTGTATACAAGAACGAAATGGAAAAGTAGCAAGAGAGTTATTTTGGCTAAAATACTAGGAAAGGAAAAATAAGAGAAAAGAAAACACCATTTTACTGTCAAATTGGTCTAAAAGACCAGAATATGTGTCTAGCGAACTAATCCACAACTTTTGGTTTTCCCAATCGCTATCCCATTCCATAGAACACTTGTTTCTGAAGACAATCCCACAAGGTCGCCTTCTGCTTTATCGTTATTGAAGTCACGAGTTGTGTGGCAACCCTATAAATTGGATCTTTCTCTTCGTAAGTCATACACGAAAAACTAATAAGAGTTCAAAAATTGACATACGAAAAAAACCCCAAGAAAATAGAGTTACCCCTTGGAAATTCTGTTTTCAACCTTCAAATTTAAAACATCCATTAAAGATGAAAAGCTAATGTAGTAAAATTCTGCAAAGCAGCACATTACTTGTACTCCCCGGAAAACCTAAAAATGACCAACAACAACAACAACAAGACCAAGCCTTATAAACAAACATTCGACAAACGCACATGAACACGTAGTTATACAGATACACAAAGCTCAAAATTTAATATCCTTTTTTTAACTGGATAGTTCTTACTTCCGAATGTATCGTTGGCCATACAGAGGAAGGTGAGTCCATCCGATCTAAGGATATGGAAAATGTACCGATCCTGGGAGAAGCATAGTCTCGACTCCTCCTGCTTCGTCTCCGACAGCTTCTCCAGTATCCGCCGCGCCACGGCAGGTGCGTTCCCCGTCACGGCGCTGAACTCCGCCAGCACCGTCGTCCCACGCGCCACCACCCCATACAGGATCGCCATCAAAATATTGTGTGTATAATTACAGTAAAATCTGAGGTCGCATAAGTTACAAATTATAAACTCGATTATGTTTATAAGTTTGATTATTATTGATAACTGGATCTTCTTCCCCCGGGGGAGGGGAGGGACGGAGTGGGTGGGTGGGCTAAAATTGAACTGAAAGAAGACAGA
>CAIGRL010095944.1:0-12899 GCA_903798325.1 Fraxinus xanthoxyloides
AAAATGATACTCTGCTTTGTAACAATAAAATGATGTCTATCATCAGTTGAAAGTTTGGTTGCCCAAATGGAAGATAAACAACGCTTGATTGATTTGGTGCAACAAGGGGTGTGATGAATTGTCCAAGTGGCAAACAATCTTCACCATTCTCGACTGATTGTTCAACTTGTGTCTGTTGCACATCTCTGTTCTGTTCGGCCATGATATTCTCTCGTTGTTGCCTAAGTCCGTAGTTAAAAATACGTTCGATTTCTGGATCAAATGATACTAAATTACCTACCCTCGAACTTCGCATGCTAGGACAATAGCAATAAAAATAAAAACAAAATCACACAAAAACAAAAACAGAGAGAAAAAAAAAATCTAAATCAAAACTAGAATTAATAAAAAATTTAAAGCAAATAAACTAGTCCCCGGCGGCGCCGCCAAAAACTTGTTCGTGAGATTCCGCAAGTGTACGGATCGTGACAAGTAATAAAGTGGATTTATTACGTCCGAATATCATCCCTCAGAAACTGTTATCTGCTATAAAGTTTTAAATTAATCTGGCTGCAATTCAAATTAAAATATTAACTAATGATCAAATCGAATTTTATTTTTTTAAGCGAAATTCTATAAAATAACAAACTATTTAATAAAATAATGAACTCAAATTAAAATTGTAGATAAAATTTATGTGATGAGGTAGTTAGAATTTTCGATTTCACTTAGATTATTTATCATATATTTAATTCCAATTTATTCAATCATTTTTCATACATGCCAACGATCGAATTATCCTGATGTAGTTAGTGATCTCTCTCGAGCAACACTGATCCTATTCATATGTCCAAACTTACTATATCTCTATATAAATTCACACATATAAGAAGGCATTAATCTATAGGAATTTAACAAAGATCGTATAGATTATAATTATCTCTCGATCTCTTATAATGTCTATGTCAATTATTGTACGAGCTTGAATTATATATCACCTCTTGGTCTCAATATTATTCCTAAATCAATTAATTGTTGCGTAGACAATTAAAGCATTAAAACACATAATAATTAATTAACAGTATTAAAATAGTATGAAAATCTTGAAATTAAATGTATAATAAAAACTTAAGCTACATCATCAATCATAACATAAAAATATGCAGCCACTCATAATGTTGAATTTAAACATGGGAAAGTGGAAAGAAATCATCAAAAATTTACGAAACATGATTGATTTTGGCTAAAATTAAAGCTACCTCAGCTTTTCTTTAATGGTTGTGCTCCTTCTGCCTTTTTCAAACTGTACGTGTATATGGTATATATATTACCTAATTTCCAGCCAATGTCTAGTCCAATTTGAGGCTCAATAAAACTTCAATACCTAATTAAATTCATTCAAGCCCAAGAACTTTCATGCAATGCAATTTTATCCTTTAAAATATTTTTATTTTTGTAACCTATGCCAATGTAGTCCTAGTACTTTGGATTTTGTCATTTTTTCGCTGTTTTGCACTCTTTTCTTCAATTCATCAATAAATATAAAGTTTTACCTACAAAATACAATTTAACATAAATTAGGTAGAATTTTATTCAAGAGATAATAAAATATATTGATTTAGTGCCGCGAATAGGTATAAAAACTACACTTATCACTTATGTATGCAGTTCAATGCACAAGACATGACATAACATTTGCAATTAGTAAATTTATTAGGTTTACTAATAATCCAAACAAGGAACATTGAAAGGCCATTGGAAGAGTTCTTGACTATAAAGAAAATCAAGAACTTAGGTCTGCAATATACTACATTCCCAACTATATTAGAATGATTTACCAAACAAATGAGAGTAAATCTACTTAGGGTCGGGTGATTACTGTTGGAGGAGCCATTGTTTCTTGGAAATCAAAGAATCGAACATGTTCAACACACTTGACTACAAAAATTGAATTTGTAGCAGCATTAGAACTCAAGAAAGAAGTTGAGTGGTTTAAGGATGTACTTTATGAGATATCTTTAGGACCGAAGAATACATCTTCAATATCTATCATGAATGATAGTCAAGCCACATTAGCGAAGACATACAACGAGATGGGACTTATTCCTCGAAATACTATCCCGACTAAGGATAAGATATTTAGTACCAAAATGGCTAACAAGAAGCTAGAATTTTGTTATAGATGCAGACATTTTGGGAACACGGATGATCATTGCAGACATTTTGGGAACACGACCAATACTACATTTTCCTTTCCCTATTCTTGAGCCTATTCCTCGGAATGCTATCCTATCTAAGGATAAGGGTAAGCGAAAGGTGGTTGAGGTCGAGCCATGTCAAAGGTGGACCCAGTTCGCAGGGATAAGAGAAAATAGAAGATTGCCGCACTTTAGGTGCCCATGTTCCTCAGACTATTCCAGCTACAATGAGTGGTGCCCACCATGTTCCAAGTATTGTACATACTGAGAGAAAGATAGTTACCCTGCAGGTACCTTCTGTAGTTAGTATTATTTAGGTTCATGCCCATACTTCTATCGATCCGCTCTAGAGTACTCTTCCCATTCAGTTGGCCAGTACAACAGTTGCTCATCCATTGGTTCAATTAGTTGCTCCTCCAGTGGTTCAGTCAGCTGTCCTGGCCATTATTTCTCATTTGACCATCATTACATCTGCTTTGACTCTATCACAGACAACCGTTCATTTATCTAGTGCTTACACTGATCCCTTGGCTCACGACTTGATTTAGCGACAACATATATGAGTTGAATTAGAGGATACATATATAGTAGTCAGACATCTACTAGTCCATACACCAAGCCGCATTATTGTCTCTAGTGTTCATTCCTTTTTTTAGCAAAACGTTGAGGTATCTATCCTATCTCTATAGTCTGAGAAGTTAGATATAGAGGCAACATCATATATTGAGGTTCACCGCGGGCATGTACCATAGGTCTTTTGCTGAAGATTTGGCTGGTATGGCTAGAAGGACGAAGGATGATGGTTTCATCCGAGTTACAAGGAAGAAACATCCCTGGGGCTACTAATACTCCACATTTGAGCAAGAGGATCACCATAAGTTAGTCATATGATACCTCCTCACATTCTTCTTCCCTATGAGTACCATCATATAGAATGTGAGAAATATAGCTAATGTAGCTTCTCATCGGCACCTGGATAGACTTGTACAACTTCATTAAGTTTATCTTTTGGTTATACTAAAGCCTTTTGTTCTTCATCACAGATTTTCCTATATACGACGATATCTACACTTTGACACAGGAGTTCAAAATAAGTCAAACAAGATCTCTTTTTTTAATGTGGGGACCAACGTTACTGTTATTAATGATCATCTCCAGTTATTTCACGTTACAGTTGAGGATCCGAGACTAGCACATCCGATCTATGTGACTCCAATCTATGCTTTATGTGATGCTGCTATGAGGAGGGATTTATAGGTGGGTATTCATCATATTTCCCTCGATATGGACCACCCTAGCTAGTTAGGGGAGACTTTAACGTCATTACACTTGATGGGGAGCTCATTGGTCAAAATACTTATGATCGAGGCCCTACAGCTTTCTCCGATATGATGTTAGACTTTGTTTGAAGGACGTTGATTTTCTTGGGAATCATTATACTTGGACCAATGGACTACCCTAGCTATTCTTGCTGACATTCAGGCTTTGGCTATTGCATTTTACCAGGATCTTCATCTGCTCCTTTGCAACCTTTGGACTCCATTCATTCTGATATCATCCCTAAGCTTTTGATGGGAGATAGTTTTTCAATTTAGATACTGACAATATTGCTAGTCCATATAGGTTCTCATCCCTTTTCTTTCAGCATTGCTGGGATATTATTTAGGACAATGTATATAGGCAGTCTTGGACTTCTTTGACAACGACCATCTTCCACGGGATTTTTCTACTATTATTATTGTATCGCTACCTAATAGGGACGATGCTTGTAGATGGACTGACTTCAGACCCATAAGTTTATACACACTGTTCAATAAGCTTATTACCAAGCTTTTAAACACTCGGTTGAGTACACTGCTACCCCGCATTATCTCTCATCCACATAGTGGAATTATTCCTAGCCGTCTGATTGGAGATAATGTATTAATAGCTCAGGAGTTTCTCTATACTTTTTATGCTAAAGTGCAAAGGGATAACATTATGTTGAAGCTAGATGTGACTAAAGCATACGATCGCATGTATAGGGGCTTCATTTATTCTATATTGGAGGCATTTTATATTTGAAGAGATTTGGATCGATGGGATTAGGCTGTATATCTCAAAGTATCATTTTTTTGTACTCATAAATGGTTACTCATGTGGTTTTTTCCCTTCTCACGAGGGCTCAGACAGGACAATCCCATTTCGCCATCATTACTTATCATAGTTGTAGATTAGTTCTCACGCCTTCTCACTTAGAGGTTTTGGAAATATCACAGTATGTACTATCGATATGGAGGTAGTATTCTTATCTCATACATTTCATTTGCTAATGATATGATCATATTCGTCAACAGCCAGAACAATCTATCATGAGAGTTCTTGATTGTCTGGAACATTACGAAGGGGTTTCTAGTCAGTTGGGGAATAGGGACGAGTGAATTTATTCTACCCAGACAAGCATCTACTAGTCAGAGTAGACGGCTGGAGATTTTGACTGGATCTCGACACTAGCGACTTCCTTTCACTTATTTGGGGATACCCTTATTTAAGGGAATTAAGATAAACTTAATTTATGATGACCTTATCCAGAATGTCAAGGACATGATCTCAAAGTGGGCTTCATGATTATTATCACATGGGGGTCGTATTACTTTATTGAGGTTAGTGCTTTCTTCTATACCGTTATATCTTCTTTAGATTATGCACCCCCCAAGGTTTTCCTGAAAAAACTTGAGAACATCTTTGCGTGATTCCAGTGAGACTCCAAGGAACAGGCGCGACGCTTATGTTGGCGAAGTCGGAAGAAGATTTGTCTTCCTATCGATGAGGGTGGTCTAGGCTTCTGGAGATTATAGGATGTGGTGGACACCTTTTTCGTGAAGCTCTAGTGGTTGTTCCATTCTTAGAGATCACTTTGTGCCCAGTTTTTATTAGGCAAGTGTTGTATGAGGACACATCATTTGCTTGCAACAATTTCCTACTCATTTTCTCTTACTTTGAAGTGGTTGAAATTCGTTGTGTATCGGACAGAGCCACATATTGTAGGCACTTTGGAGTAGGTCAGATATTCTTTTGGCAAGATTGCTCGATGGGCGACACCACGTTGGCCTCCCTATTTCCACATTGGCAACACATCTCTGCGATGGTGCAAGAGTTTTTTGATGATGCTGAATGGGATATTGGATGTTTATTACATGTTATCCATCCTTTTATAGTGAAGCAAATATGGGTTATACCTTTATGTACAGATGCCTCAGATCACATTGTTTGGAGGTTGACAACTTGTATGTTCGGGACGCCAATATGAGGATGCATATCGATTATTGTGGAGCTCCATTTTGCCCATCACTGTCTTTTTTTTTGCTAAAGACTATGGCAGGACCTCATTCGAGTAGATGTTATTATTCAGAGGAAAATTGGATGTCAGTTGGCTTCTAGCTGCTAATGTTATTCCGAGATTGAGACTATCAATCTTATTTTTACTGACAGAAACATCTCCATCAGGTATGACAACATTTTGGGTATGTTCGCTGTAGACATATTCGCACTATCATTATCTACTAGTATTTTGATTTCTATAGATCAAGATGAATGATGCGAAGTATGGGGGGTCCACATGGTGGTCAGACGTATCATATGAAGAGTGTATCACATGATCTCTTTTCTTTGTATGTGAAGACTATTTTGAGCTGTGCATTGGAAAAGAGATATGATAGTTCCACCCATCTTTGGTATTTTATTGATTCTCTATCCCTATCTCATCATGTTTTGGTTTGGTGGCTCACTCAATCAGTTGGATCTGTTAAGATCAATAGTGATGGGTACGTCAAGGATGGTATTGCGAGCGGTTGAGACATCATCAGGAATCGAGCAGGACACTACATCAGGGCTTTTTCAGCTTTGTATGGACCATGCATGATATTAGAGGCAGAGCTCATGACTATTCTTGAGGGGATTCTACTAGCTAGAAGATTTGGTCTTTCAGACATTTGGATTGAGTAATATTCTATAGTGACTATTCATTGTATCACTAGAGAAGGAAGATCATGGGCTATTTAGGGGCATACTTAGATAGATCAGAGACATCGTGTCGTTAGATAGAGACACAGTTTCTTACATCTACAGAGAAGGGAATTAGGTTGCAGATGCTCTTGTTGTAGAGGGTTCGGATTATTAGTGATATCATATATATGGTGCAACTGACCTACCACAACATATTAGGGAACTCTTACAGATTGATAGACATGGACTGCCCAATATTAGAGTATGATATTTTATTTTTTATTCTTGTGTTTGTCTTGCATTATTTTTTATTGTGATTGAAATAGTACTTTCTTTTTTTAAGTTTTACATTTACCCCTTGTATATAAATGTTGCTATTTTGAATATGTGATCAACATAATATTGAAAAAGTAGAGGATTGTTATAATTATTGTTCAAGATTAAATTTTGTTCTATTAATGAAATGAATAAAATATTATAAACTAGGCCCAAATGTAATGAATTAGTTTCGGAATCAAAATTGGGCAATTTGAGTTTTGCTCATGCATAAACAGGCTATTCAACCATGTGTACAGATGGTTTGATCACGCAGAAACATAAACAAAAATGCTACTACCATTAGTACGTGTACGTATGGATTATACTATGCGTAGTCATAAGCTAAAGAACTAGCCGTTATACTTGTTTTTTCTTGTTTGATTTTTTGAGACTTTTCATGAAAATACTCAACTTTTCATTTTAGTATGACACTGTTTCGTGGATGGTGAATTGAAATCTATAAATAAGTGACATATTTCAATTACAAACATAATAAATCAACAATCAAAACATATTATAGTGCTTTTAAATCTAATTCATTTACATATTCAAACATTCAAAGTGCTCGAGTTTTGGAGGATAAATACAAGTTCTTAAATATTTTATTCTTCAAGACTTGATTAATCGTACAAACCATTTATCAAGAGTTCCTTTAGGCACCAATTAAATCCTATAGGAAGCAAATATCGTTTGAGGACAACAATCTCGTCTTTGAGCCTTTCTATCATATTTAGCGTTCTGGATTCTTTCTTTTTATTGTCATCTCCATACCCGTGAAGGATGATATTCCAACACATATTACATCATTAGACCATCACACAAATGGAAATCTTATTATTTATTTGCAAACTTAGCCCCTGTTTGGTATGGATTCAAATCTTAATATAAGCCAAAGTCAACAATTAATTTTAATCACATATTTATGGGTTCTACAACTTTTCAACCATATATTTCATCAATTTCTATCAAAATCTGTTAAAAACCTTATTTTAATCTCCTCTATATAATAGCTTAGATTTTTTTTAATAATAATTTCAATACATTATTTTTAGTGAGTGTGTAATTTATGAGGCTCTGTATTCTTTTTAGCAGAGACTTTTTAATCGCATTTGTGCCATATTTGCGTGAACTAATTTAGATAATTTTCATTTAAGATTTCAGAGAAACTATTCACTGCCATAGAGAAAATTAAGACAAGCTTTTGATATCTTCATATCCACTCGAACTCAGTGATCCACACATATGAAGCGGAAGATCAAGATTCTACCCTCAATTTGAGAGAGGAGGCAGCAACACTGGGTGCCAAGGGTAGGAGACTCGTTTGTGAAGTGTTAATCAAGTATATAAATTATAAATAAATACAAATGAGTCATAATTAATACGTAAGTAGTAATTATGGTCCCTCAAAATGTCATAGATAAAAAATAGTTAATCTCTTTAATTAATTTGGCTTGTCATATAACTAACCATACATCCAATTTTGAGAATTAATTAAATCCACAAATGTCCTACTTTGTCATTAATTAAATTCTCATTTCAATTTTCAAACTCTCATCATTTTATGTGTGATTCATTAGGTTCTGTCCACGATATCACTTTATTCAAGTAACATCTTGATCCAATCGAGATAAGAATAAATTAATATCAATTTTAATTTGTTCATTAATTCATATTAAATGTCCTTGATTGTCATTTAGTTTCAAGTACCTAAGATACTAAAATGAGGACTTCGACAATATTAAACATGATTCAAGGTTTCGAAGTAATTCAAGTAGGTCAAGAAAAACCAACTTCAATTAAACTCAAAGTCCTCATTTTTGCTTCAAGTACTTCTAAGTTCGGATTTTACTTATAATGGCAACATCTACACTGAAGTAAAATTCCACTCAATTTATAAATATATTTCAAATTTATAAGTATAGACTTACCAAACACTGCCAATTTTACTCTTATTTATTTCGAGCAAGATTATCTATTCAAACACACAAACAAATTAAAATAATACTCAATTCTTTAAATAGCTTTTCGTAATTAATGTGTTAGGTTTTGAAAAAACTTCTAAGTCGTGCTATGAAAATAAATTCTTTACTTATTTAATACTCAATCTATGTGTGTGAGCTAGTCAATCAAATTACACTAAGCCTTTAGGTTGGACATATACCAACTTTCAATTACCAGTTATTTTCTTTCTCTGAGATGCAAACCCAAACTTGATATTCAATCTCTTACCCAGAAATTTATTCTAGGGTTACTTTCACACCGGACTCATTTCTTTTTTGCTCAGGTTTGGTTGTCTCTATCCAATAAAAGTAACTATCTAGGTCCGTTCTTTATTACAACTTCTTACATCCTCACATATAATAAAGACATACTTCATTGGGATGAGTAGTTAGAATTAGACACCAAGCGCATGGTCAATATTTAGGTTCTACCATTAGCTAAAAATACTCCATAAAAACATTTAACAAGCATGAAATCAAAACTTATCTAAATAGCTCGAACACTAGCTCAACCACCTCAGACTATTCCTCCAATTGGTCGAGAAATTGTGCTTTCAATTTGTGATTTTCATTTTAACAACCTAAGTCAAAAAAAATTCAACCTATTCTGTAATTGTAACTAACCCAAAATAATTATCACATGACTATTCTGCTCAAGAATTATCACAATCTCACAGGATAAAAATAGTAACCAAATAAACCCAAGTAGTCATATCTCAATAATGGGGCTCAAATAAGCTTTAGATTTAAATCCACGGATAAGTGTGTGACACGTACTTATCAATTTGATGTCAAGTTTTCTTACATTATTAGGAATCAACACACGCTACAAGGGGATCGTGTCTCGAACTAACGAGACTTCAATCATGTGTTCATTTTTTTTTTACACTTCCGCCTCCATCATAAGGTATGGTCCACCTCTTGTAAGTTTCTTCATATATTCAAGGGATAGGGCATCCATTCCCACCTGAAAACTTGTAGCGATAGCTTAATTCTATCACTCAGGTTAGAGTAGCCTTTAAAATAAAAAAGTTTTTTTTTTTTTTTTTTCAAATGTTTATTTAGATGTGAGGCACAAATCAAAATATAGAAATGGCATTTTTCAACTTTTAGAAGAAATTGAGGTATCTGGCCTAATTTCCTCTTAAAATTATATTTCCCCATTGAACCATGGACATGTTGATGGCTAATGTAGAACATGACCGTATTGAGGAACATTTGGACTGAAAAAGAAAAAACAATAAATTGCATATTTGACTTTCGAGCTCTAATGTAGGCCCATAATTCGGAAAGAGAACGATGGGCTGGACTAAATTGCTTTGAAAGTTTTAGTGCTATTTTTGTCATTTAGTTTAGTTTTTTTTTTTTTTTTTTTTCATGGATTCCAAATTTGTGTACTTAAAGCGTTTTGCTTGAATTCCTTATTTGGCGTTCTGTCAATAATCCATATATGGTTGTTTGTGATTAGGGCTATTTATTGATGCAAAAGACCCATTAACATCCAGTATAATAAACCAGAACTCCACGGACAATAAAACATTTTATCTGAAGGTTATAAATTATAATGGAAAATAATAATTTTGAGATATTTAAACGATGTAGTAACAATAAAAAGGATGTGATTGTAATGTTCACTTCGACACTATTATAATCAATATTATTTAAAGCTGTAATGAAATATTTTCCATACTTCTTGCTTTAGGGAAGGCTTAGTTTTTTTTTCTCCTACAGTCCCATCAGTTCAAGCCGATGCTTGATACTTATCCCTCCTAGTAAACATAGTAAATTTGTATTTTAAGGCAGAAGCAATAATTTGTTGCACATAATTTGCTACTTCTTGCCTTGATTTTCCAGCACTACATGTCTGATCACGCGACAACTTGTTCAAAAATGTTATCTCGTATACCCGGCCTAGGATTCATCGCAAAGAAGAAAGGATCCGTCCATTTATATCCTCTAGCTGTTGTCCCATGAAACACTCTTGTATGGACAGATATAGCCACTGGCACTAGATGATCGGTTCATTCGGCAAATAGTGCTGAAAACCTAAGCAAATAGGGTTACCGACACACGTTCCTTCGGCGCATACAACCTAAGCAAATAGGATTACCGATCAGCATTAATAGCGTTTTGATGAATTTAGCACGTCTTTCGCGATTTCGACTTATTCTAACCGACTTAATTGGAGATAAGATTTCCATATGTTTTGACACGGAGTGCGTGACAGTGGTAATAGGGCGGCCGAGGGCCATAGAGAGGAACATATGATCAACAACAATTCTATGTGAGCAAACAAATAATACCCCTTTATCTTTAGAAGAAGAATTTGTTACCCTAATTGGTGGGGTGCCCTTGACGATTATTGGCTGTTAGAACTTGGGTGCAATCCGAATTTCTTTTTTGAAGTGTTTGAAGTATTGAAAAATTCTAATTGAAGTGTACGTTAAGGAGAATTGAGTTTGCAATGCTATTGGAGTCTTATATCAAGTTGAAATTTTATTTTAGAAGTCCATTGGGAGTTGAAAATTGGTATTGGACTTGAAGAAAAATTTTGAATGGAGAAAATAATTTGAAAGAAAAAAAATATGGCCGAGACCTAGTGCCCAGGCGCCCGTGCACTCCCTATTATGTTCGGATTTTTTCCACGTTTTTCATTCCTACTTCATTTTGGACTTAATTTTTTGGCATCCTATTTCATCAACAACTCTACTAAAAAGGTTTGGACGTCATCTACATATTCCCTATAAATACTAGGCTCTTCTATATAATTTTATAAGTGTAAGAAAATAAATTACTAGAATTATAAGATCCATTGTAATATTCTATCTTCTCCATTATTGTTAAGTCAATAACATCTTTTAATTCATTTGCCATATTTTTTTATCTTTATTATTCTTTTACTTAATCTTAAACTTCAATATTGTGCCACATAGTTTCAACATCTCAATCCAGTGGTTGGTTTCACAACAAGTGGCTTGGCAACTGGTCTTGGCTCACTGGCGTAATGCTGCCTTGGACGGGACTATATATCTTTCCTGCATTAACATAAGAATGAATTTCACTAGTTAACATTAAAATAAATTAAATTGATCTTATTTTGTACACTTTAAACATTGATAGAAATAAATACGTACACTAACAATTCAACATGATATCATGATAGAAAACAGACCATTCTAAATTAGCTGAAGACTGACATATTCACGAAAAGATAAACACATCACAATAGATGTATAAATCAGGTCATGTAAGTCATGTTGGATCCACGAATTTTTTTTCCCACGTGTGTGCAAATCTTCTTGGGAAAATTTTCACGTCTTTTTAATATTTTTCCTGGGTTGGCTTGCATAGACCGTAGAGCTTGCTAGCCAAGCCACAACAGCTAGAATATTGGGACATGTAAGCCCCAGACATTGATAAAAGGAGAAATATAACTTAAACATGAGAGTGACCTCGAAGATATCTATAGTTTATTATCTTTTTAAAAGGTTGAGCTTTCAGATAGTATAATTCAACATAAATATATCATTTGAAATTACGTAGTTTACCAACTAAGTTAGATCTTATGTGTGGAATTATACAATTAACAAGCAATAAGTCACTTTTAATTATTTCTAAACGGTTAAACAAACAATTGAACTATCCTAAGTTGAATTACCCTAGTTTATAATAAGAAAGCAATAAATAACACCAATATTGATGATGGAGAAACTCCTGGACCACGTCAATTACCTCCATTATAGACAATACAGAGTGAATTACAGTCAAATACCATCTAGCCAACTCCACTAGACTACTTGACCTATTCCGTGCTAACTCCAAGGTCTGCTTCAAGACCTGTTCTACAATCTCCTCCAAGATCTTTTGTAATTGTCGCTTCCCAGTGGAATTTCAAGAACCTGTTCTAAGGTCTTGTGCTCTTCTTACGCTTGTAGTCCAACCTCTCTCAACCTCTTAAAATTTTTGAAGTCCAACTGAGAAAGTACAATTCTGAAGATGTTTAGGAAGTGGGTGTTTAAAATTTTTAAATTTGATGTTTCCCCAAAGTTTGGTTGAATGATCTTAACAATAAAAAAGATGGATCACAAAAGATTAATGTGTTCTTGGATCTCTAAAGAATGATATGATGCAAAAGAATAACAATCAACCACAACACAATTCATGCATAGGCTTGGGTATTTAAAGAAGAGAGTAATTATGTTGAATGGGTTGGAAAAAAAACTTCAAATCATCAATTAGGATTTTCTCCTGTCACTCCAGCGAGAAGCTGGTGATAGGCGAGACATACACTGTCGTTCGAGCAAGAGCTCAACGACAGGTGGACGACAAAAATTTTGTTTCCAAACTTGCGATAGGCAAGCAAAAATGCGGCACTGCTTCTTCCTTGTTTCCAAACTTGAACTCAAACCCTAGGCTACCT
>CAIGRL010095956.1:0-17285 GCA_903798325.1 Fraxinus xanthoxyloides
CTCTAAAAGGAAGAGTTTATTAGATAGACTCTTAGACATATACTGCTCTTCTAACTTATCCCACAAGTCCTTAGAACTATCTTGCTTTCTTATCTTTCTCAATACTTGATCAGACAAATGAAGGATTATAGGAGTATACGCAAGTTCATCAGATTCATTCTTTTGATCATCAGTCATAGTAGTAGGATATTCACCAGTTATAGCCTTGGCCATTTTCTGTTGAACTAAGACCCCTCTCATTTTTTGCTGCCAAATGGAAAAATCCTCTTTTCCATTAAAAACTCCAAGTTCAAATGTTGTCATTATCATTTGAAGTTTTTAATCAATACAAAGAATTTTTGACGTCACAGTTCTACATAAAAGGAACAAGAAACGGATATTTCAGTCAACAATTTAGAGTCACACAATCTCAGTGCAAATCAGAAACAGGAATGAAGAATATCAATCTGAAAATAGACCACTAACTCAATAAACAGTAGATAACATGGATAATAAGCAGTTTAATAAATTCAAAGAATCCACAGAAGGTTAACCGTGAGAATAAACAGGCTTACAATCACAAGAATTCACAAAGAATAAAGCTACATTATATCAAACTAATTGAAAACAAGATACCGATCAAAGTAGGTGTTAGAATTCACTAGGATTCCGTGAGGTTCACGACCCCAGGTCAGGGCTTAATTCCAACACCAAAAGAAACACCAATCACGGGGAGAAATGGAGAAATTGACAAAATTCATATATGCAGTAATAATACAATAAGAAAACAGAGATTCGGGGGTACTGGTTCGAAGAACCAAGCAACAAGTAGGTTTCAGCAGCCAATAAAGAATAGCTCGAAGTTCACAACTCAAGCCAGGCTCACCAAGAGTCAATGTCCCTCACAAGAAACATAGAAGAGAATCAAGATATTAGTAACCAAATCAAGAAACCCAAAGCATATGAAAAATTAGAAAGGTAGGGTTTCTGAAATTTAGATCGTAGAATAGATGTCGACTGAAAATTGATTATCCAGTAACAAACATTCGATCGAAGGTTCCTCACGGTCTCGCAATGCTCTAATACCACCTGTAAAGAAATCAAGCCTCAATAATCAACGGAAGCACTCATATATTCACCAAGAATATCGAACAAGGAATCAACACAAAGTTGAATCAATTAATAGGACTCAGAATTAGGATCGTTGTACCCATCTGTACAATATTAAATCATCCACAAAGCCTCAAAGAAAATGCACACAACAGCTACTACAATAAAACCGAGATTAACACACAAATCTCTTTCCCTCAAAACCTAGGAGCGAAGAATCACAAAGACTAGACACTCAAATTTAACCCAAAACCAAGAGTTTTTAGGTATACACACAGTAGAAGGAAAACTCAAAGAACGAAGAAGACGAGCAGGAAAAAACTCAGAAGCTTCTCGATAGACAGAATGAGAAAAATCACGAAGGGAGTGGCCCTTCAGTTGGTATTTATAACAGCACACCATCACCGAAGATCAGGAGTCAATCCAACGATTTTAGAGCAGCACACTTGGCATTAGAATTGGGCTCGGGTTTGGGCCTGAAACAATATTGAGTTATTGGGCAATGGATGTAAATATTTAGCAATGGGCTGAGCCCGTTTCCTTTTCATCATAGCCCAAATGTTAGAAAGTTAATGTCACAAACGGCATTAAATTCCAACAGATTTGTTGGTTCACTAAAAAGTCAGAACACTATTCCAACCTAATCTTCATTTTCTACTTCTTCCTTTGTGTCATATTCATCAACACTCCAGGAAGACTCCACGACTTTTTCTTTTTCTTTTTAAACCTTCATGTTCCTCGGTAATGATTTTGGATTTTGTTTACCCGACTTCCTTTGTTCCTCAGTAGACATTTTGTAAGATGTCTTAGGCCACTTTTGTAACATTACAATTAGAAATCAAAGAAAAATTGTAACTATCAACAAGATTAAATACATCATTTAAACAGATGGAATTCAATAATAATGTTTTAAACATGTAAACAGGCAATAACTATTTAGAACTCTCATATTTCAATTAACCTTAAGAATAGATTTAACGTGCTCATTATCACTAGGTGATTTGCAATCATCAATTGGTTGGAGAAAAGTCCTAATTCAAAATTTTCATTTCTCATAGTTGGTACCATTAAAGACATGAGGTATATCAAAAGTCCTTACAAAATTCTGTTGTAAAAATTATGTGATTTGTGTATAAAATTATCAACTATAAGTATGAATCAAATAATATAAATATGAGAATAGAGTTGAAAGAAACTGGCCTAAGAGAGTTGCGATAAACATCGTCCTAAAGTCGTGTGACCTCCCTTTCGTCCAGGTATTTTTTGGCAATGCATGGCTTCAAGATAAAACCCTTATATTTTGCAGTCGATTCTCCTTCTATAGGCACGACCACAGGGAGAGATAGAACAAGCCCTTATCAATTGCTAAAAAGGTAATATGAAATGACTATAAAGTATTTTCCAAGTGTTTATTTTGTTGTGTAAAACAATGAGTTCCTTCGGCCAAATTTTAATTGTTCCACACGCAGTATCGATTTAGGCTTAGTTCATAGCAAGTAGCATTATTAATGGTCATGCACTCTTATATTGATTCTAGTAAGAGTCTCTAGGGAATAGCCCAATCCCATAGCCACGGCCTCATGACAACTCTTACATACGTAAGTCCTCCAAGGGTGCGTGTGACCTATACCTTGCGAGAATTCGTGCATCGGTACTCATTTAGGATTAAACCCTTCCTAACATCACAATCGTAGGACTATCATCATAGGGATGAGTACAAATAATATATTGCTATTACGAGTCACATAGTACGAGTTGCTCCTACCACATTGAACCTTCTTTATGGGATCTCCAATCATAAAGGTTAGGTTACTCCCGGAGGTGACTCCCTTATGGGCTTAAGCTTATTTCCCTCAATGGTTCATTAACACCCTTCTTGGGTAAAGGTTTGGTTAAGTTGTTTGATAAATTTTTTTCAGATCTCATGAAATTGAGAAAAATCACATTTCACTTAAGCTTAACTGATTTAAGTCTTACTTGAATATGTCTATTAATCTTCTTATTTGAGTGAGATTGATTTACAAGCTTTATTACTACTTTACAATCACAATGTATTGAAATATTTGGAATTGGCTTCCTTATTAAGGTATATCTAATAAAAAATCTAAAAGCCACTCATCGTTAGTACATGTTGTATCCAATGCTATTAACTCCGACTCTAAAGTACTTCTAGAGATATTTGTTCATTTTGAACCCCAAAATATGGCTTCACCACCTAGCATGAACACATATCCAGTAGTAGACTTAATATCTGCATTATCAGTTATCCAGTTTGCATTGCTATATCCTTCAATAACATTTGGAGAACTTCTATAGCATATAGAATAATCTAATGTACCTCGGAGATATTTAAGCACACTCTTGAGAGCGTTCCAATATTCTTTACTTGGTTTGTTAGTATATCTACTAAGTCTCCCAATAGCAAAGGCTATATCATGTCTTGTCTTATTTGCTGTGTACAATAAAGATCCAATAATTTGAGAATACTCAAATTGCGAAACTGGTTCACCTAGATTATTCTTAAAGTGAACATTTGAATCATATGGAGTAGAAACTGGCTTATTATCATAATGCCTAAACTTTTCCAACATCTTTTTAATATCACTAGACTGATTTTGTGAAATTCCTTTGGATGTTTTCCTTAACTTCATTCATAAAATTATTGGAGCTTTTTCCAAATCTTTCATTTCAAAACTCTTTGACAAGTAACTCTTCACATCATTGATAAATCCTAAATTTGTCCCAAATATTAATATGCCATCTACATATAAACAAAATATCACATGCTCGTTTGTTATCTTCTTTATTGATACCCACTTGTCATGTGTACTAAGTTTAAATCCATAATTTAGTATAACTCTATTGAACTTCTCATGCCACTATTTAGGAGCTTGCCTAAATCCATATAAGACTTTATTAATTTACATACTCTATATTCTTGTCTTTTGACTTTAAATTCTTTTGATTGTTCCATGTATATTTCTTCATCTAAATCACCATCCAAAAATGCAGTCTTAACGTCCATTTGACGAATGATCAATTTTTGAATACTAGTTAATGCTAAGAGTATCCTAATTGCAACAGGAGAATATGTATCAAAATAATTAATTCCTTATTTTTGAGTGAATTCCTTAACTACTAACCTAGCTTTATATTTATCTATACTTCCATTAGGCTTCAACTTCTTTTTAAATACCTACTTACATACTACCGCCTTACTACCTTGAGGTATATCACATAAAACCCAAGTATTATTTTGTATAATTGATTCATACTCATCATTGATAGCTTCTTTCCAATAAGGCGTATCAATAGAGACCATAGCATCTTTATATGTTTCAGGTTCGTTCACCTTCAACTAGATATGTAAAGAATTCTTCTCCAAATGATTTCTCTTTCCTAGTCCTTTCACTCCCCCTAAGTTCGTGTTCAACTTCACCTTCTAAAGATGAACTAGATGGAGTACTATTTAAAAACATTTCTTAGAAGACAATGGTTCACTTGAAATTCTAGTCTTAAATGGAAAAACAAGTTCAAAATAAGTAGCATCTCTAGCTTCAATGATAGTATTATTTGTAATGTCACTTACTTCAGAATTTACAATTAAGAACCTATTTGCACTACTATTTTGAGCATATCCTATGATAGTAGCATCAACAGTTTTTGGTCATATTTTCTTTCTTTTAGGATCAGGTATAACTACCTTTGCCAAACACCCCCACACTTTTAGAAAATCTAACCTATGAAATCTCTTTTTTCATAGCTCATATGGAGTTTTAATATTGTCCTTAATAGTTACTCGATTCAATATGTAACAAAAAGTTAGAATAGCTTCACCCCATAAGTTTTCAGGTGTTCCGGAACTTATGAGCATGACATTTACCATATCCATCAAAGTTCTATTCTTCCTTTCTGCAATACCATTGGATTGTGGTGAATACGGAGGTGTCACTTCGTGTATTATACCAATATCCTCATAGTAGTCTTTAAGATTATTCCTGGCATATTCTCCCCATCTATCGGATCTCAAGATTCTTATCTTACGTTCTAATTGATTTTCGACCTCCGCTTTATAGATTTTGAACTTATCATAAACTTCATCATTCGTTTTCAATAAATAAATATAGCAATATTTAGAATCGTCATCTATAAATGTTACAAAATACTTATTATCAGCTCGTGTTGGCAATCTATTACAATCACAAACATCACTATGAATCAATTTTAAGAGATTTGTAACTATTCTAACATATTTAAAAGGTTTCTTAGTTTGTTTGGCTTGTACACAAACTTTACACTTATTATTACCAACTTGAGATTTTGGAATCAAGTTTAGATCCATAAGTTTCTTGATCTTCATATTACTAACATAACCCAATATTTCATGCCTAAGAACCATGGAAGAATCATGATAAAGTTTTTCAATAATATTCAATTTAAATAATCCATCACCAATATAACCTTTCCCAACAAAAACATTGTTTTTTGTTAAAACAATCGTATTTGACTCCATTACATGTTTAAAACCTTGTTGAGCTTAAAATGATCTACTAACTAAATTTCTTCTAACTTCAGGAACATGGTGAACTTGATCTAGAATTAAACTCTTCCCAGAAGTCATCTTAAGCTCGACACTTCCAATTCCCAATACAGAAGCAATGAAGTCATTTCTCAAAGTTATGTTTACTCCGCTTGAAGTTCGATAAGATTTAAACAAACTCTTATCAAAACAAACACGAACAATTGTTCCAGAATCTAACAACCATTCATCACTAGTATAAGTCAAATTGACTAAAGAAGTTGATGATTCACACCAATGGAATGTTTACCACCCTTCAACATATTTACTTGATCCCTTCGAAATTTGTCCTTAAACTTGTACTCCTTAGTCCTTTTGTAGTAGCAATCTTGAGCAAGATGGTTGGTTCTTCCACACACATAAATGGCCCTTGCTCCTTCTTCTCCTTGCCTTTGTTATTCTTAGTGTAGTTATTCTTAGGTTGAAAGTGTTTTCTATAACAATGAAAGTTTTTCTTAAACTTATTACCTCAAGACTTAAATTGCTCTGAGGAGCTAGTAGGGGTTTTTGAGTTTTCTACCAAATTTGCTTCAGCATGTGATTCATCAACTTTGTTGATACGATTTCTATGATGCTCTTTTATTCTCAAAGAATTGAATACTTGGTTCAATGTTAAAATTCCTTGCTTATGTCTAAGACCTTTAGCAAAATCTAACCAAGAAGTTGGAATTTTATCTATAAGGCATGTAACCTTATAATCCTCACTAAAACTTGATAAATTTTCTTCTACATATCTTAGTAAATCTTGAAATTCATGTATTTGTTCATTTATAGATTTTTTGTCCACCATAACATATTTGTTAAAGCTTGAAGTGTTAAATCTATCGACTTCAGCATCAATCAGTTCCATATTCTTCCTCTAAAGTCTTTCAAAGCTCTTTAGCACTCGTAATATTTTGATAACTATCATAAAATCTATCAGAAAGAGCACTTAAAATTCGATTGTTACAATTGAATTCAACTTTTTTTTGGGTTATACCATAATGTAGATTCTCTACCTTCATAATCTTCTTTTATAGCGGAAGTTAACCCTAGAATGGTCAACCAATATTCCATTTGGTTTTTTCATCTTTTAAATTTTTTTCCGTCAAAATTTTTTGGTTTAGTACTATTAGAATCTTCCCGAGATGTCATTCTTACATATAAATTTCTAAAATAGAGAGAAGTAACTACATATTTTCAATAAAGTCAAATATTTAAAACTCGACTATATTACTTCACTAACAACAAATATTTCAAGTAATAATTTAAGAGATTAAATGAATATTGAAGCTTCAAATGCAATAGTCACAATTAATTTTATATTAAAAATGCACTAGACATTTTTATTTCTCTTTCTTTTAATTGAATTGATCACCACTTAAGTAAAACAATTGACGGCTTTGGACATTGATTGAAATGTTTATTGACATTACAATTGATGGAAAAAATCATATATACTTTATTAATATTTTAATAATTCATTTTATACTATTAAATCCAAAATACTTCAAAACCCCATTAGAATCCCCAAAGTACTGCATAATAAATTTTCCATTTTGTTCATGTAACTGAAAATTTCCAAGGACAGAGGCATTTAATTCAAAAGCAGAACGTATGGATATTCAATTTCAAACTTAATTTGTTAGAGGAGTATAGAGTATCCATCATCTGCGATCGTGTCAGATTGATTACATTGAGGTAGTCCTGGTATTTGACATCGGACGAAAGATTGCATCTCAGAGAGTTTTTGCAAAATGATTACGTGTGATATGTTCATATAAAAAAAGTTAATGCAATATTACTGCAATTTTGGATATTCCATCTCTGTTTTTGAAGTCCATTTTTATTTTTATTTTTTATTTTTTATTTTTTTTGCCATTTTTTGAAATGAATGTGATTCTTGATTAGGGTTGTAAATGAATCGGTATGGGCCAGGTCTATTTATATCCAATCCGATTGGATAAGAATAATTATCCGATCCTATCCGATAATCCAACGGATATTTGATTGTTAAATCAATATAATTTTTTGTTATGTTATCGGATATCCGATTCGAAATAAAAGAAATTAGGAAAAAAATAAAGTTGCAATTAACTTTTTTTCTTTTTATCTTTATTTTTTTCAATTTTATAATTCTTAAACGGGTTTAATAATTATAAATTTTTCAACATTTTTATGTTTGAATTTGATGACCTTTTATTATAAATTTATTTCTTTCTCCTTTATTTATTTTAGTCATAAATAATATGCTATAAAAATTATTTTACCGACTCAATTATTTATAACAAATCGGATCGGATTGTAATCTGATCAGATTAACATATATCCATATTTGATCCATTTAATTAACAAATTATGGTATTCGAATCTTGATCAGGTTATCGAACTGAAGCCCTGAATCCATCTCTCATTAATTTCATCGGTTTCGGATCAACATCCAATCAATTGACAGCCCTATTCTTGACCAGTAGCAATTGAATGATTGTGGATGTGTGTCTAACGCAGTTGAAAACTAAGTGATACATGCATATCACAATCTAACTGATGATTGCTTATCACAACTGAATGGTTATGGAATGTGTTGGCAACGGTGATACAAAAACATGTATTGTTTACTAAATTTTTTTTGATGTCTCCGATTAATTGATGTATATGATAGCTCAATAATATTAACAAACCAAGCGGGTTCAGGGATACGAATAGATGCATCAGATATTGATTTTTTAGTTGTAGCTATTTAGCTGGTCAATTCAAATGTTGATATAATTTCCTTTTTCTTTTTTCTTTTTTTCTTTTCTTTTTTTCACCTGATGCAGTAACTGATTCTGTGAATGTCTTCATATCTTGCAACTCAAAGACTTTCGAGCTGCTTGTACCTAGTGGTTCTGTTTGGTGGATCTAGTTGAGATGATCTCCATCGAGATGAAGATTGATAGCCGTAATGTTGGCTTGAAAATAGAATACGAAGTGGACGAAAACCTGCCAACGATTAGTAATATTATAATTTTTTTCTTTTTCTTGACTAAAAAGTTTCCATTGTTACTTTTGAATTTTTGTTGATTCCTTGGAGTAACTTCTCGCATACTTGCATATTGCTCTTCTGTAAGATTCCCAAAACCTTTATTTGGACTTCTATTTTCTTCCATTCTTCTTTTGCTCGATCCGTGGTGGGAATATAGTTGCTTCAACCATCTAAAGGAGGAGTCCCGAATATGTTCGATCTGCCACAAGTTTTTGCTCCATCGATACCAGTATATGCTAGTGATGTGTGTTCACTAGCCTTCTTTTCAACGCGTGATATTCACCTCGAGTCAATTGGACTACAATATTACCCGCAGCCTCCAATTTATTACTTATGTAGCTAAGTGCATGAGCAACTGATTTTTCAAATGCTTGTGACTCCAACTCTATTGCTTCATGAGTGAGTTGCAATGTCAAAAGACTTTGCCTCTTAAGCCTTGACACTCGTTCCAGTTTCGTTCTTTTTCATTGCGGTTCACCTATTTTAATTTTGAGTTTTTCCATTTCTTTCTTTGTTCTCTCCAGATCACCACTTTCGTCGTCGACGATTTTTTTCATCTTTAATTATTCCTCCTTTGTAGTCTTTATGCACAAATCAGTCGGTCCCAGTTGTTTCCATTTGGTTGGTATCTTCATCTCCTTTTTGTATTCCAATCTGACCCCATTGACAAAAGGCGTGACAGATTAGTAGCCTATGGTGAACCTTTGGTGTATTTTTTACGACAAATGGTATTAGAGACTAGTCTGTGCAAAAATTGTATTTAAATCAAGCAAAATTTGTCCATTTTTCAACCAAAAAAGTTGTCGTCTGCGAAAACGAAGGTCATACCCCTACTCAGGATGACGAGGTGCATCTTGTAGGCTAGCTTGTGCAGTACGTGTAGGCTATTGTATGGTGGCGTGTGAGGCCCACGCGTAGATAAGGTGGCCACCCGTGAGGGTGCATGGGTCAATTTTCGATGATGGTCTCTTTAGGTAGTTTGCTTCTAGTGGTTCTGCAGACTTCTTGTGGTGTCCATTTTCTTTTTCTGGCAATACGATTATTTTGGACCATTTTGTCCTTGGACATTCAAGTTTCTAATTTTGGCTGATCGTGTTGCTGCAGTTGTTGAAGCTTTGTGGTAAATAATGGTGGCCTTGAAGTTGTAAAATTCGCATCGCTCATTATTTATGGACTGGCGATTGGTCCACTTGGTCAATTGGCTTATCAATTTTAAATTCTAATACTAGCGGGCCATCGTGTATGTTGATCATTAAGTTTGTGGTTACCTGTGTGGCATAACTCCTTGTTGCTAGAATATAGGAATTATTTTCTCTATTTGAAGTGTTTAAAGTTTATTAACAGCTGAAAGTTGCTTATTGATTATTTGATATAATTGCTGATTAAGTTATTGTGTGAGACTTGCATTGTGTGAAAAATTGGCTTTGTTGGCATACCTTTTTGTTTCATTGATTATTCCATTAAAACACCTCGACTTTACCACTTTTACTATTTCCTTGATATGAGATCTCGAATCTCACAAAACCCTAGAAGTCTAGAATGGTATATATAGCATGTTAGGGCTATTTTCTATGTTCTAATTATGTCTTTGTGAACTTAAAAGTTGATTTTTGCCTTAAAAATGACAACACATTTTGATTTGAGGATTTTTAATGGAAAACGAAGATTTTCTATTTGACAACAAAAAATGAAAGGGATTTTAGTTCTACAAAAGATTTCAGAAGTTAGAGACGACAATTTTTTAGTCGATTTGTCAATAGAAAAAAAAAATGAAGAAGAAGAAGAAGAAGAAGAAGAAGAAGAAGAATCAAATGAGCTCACTATACTTCAATTACTATTTTGAGAAAAGTTGATAAACTTAAAACCACAAAAAACTTTGGAAAAATTTGGACGACTTGTATTTGTTAAAGTCTACTCCTAACAAACTTTACTTATTCGAAAAGTCTTTTAGTTTTAAAATAGATTCAACAGATCTTGACGACAATTTGAATGTGTTTAACAAACTTGTGCAAGCTATTGTTAATTGTGAAAAAACAGTGTCTAAAACATATAAGGCCATAATTTTACTTAATTCCATGTCTAACACATATAAAGAGGTAAAAAATGCAATTAAGAATGGTAGAAGCACTTTAAAGCTTAAGATTGTAGTAGGTTCTCTTAGGAATGATGAGTTAAGCAAACCAATCATGAAGGAAATTAAGACAATTGTGTAAAACGATGGGTAAAAGTTGAGATAGTTCTAAATCTAGAACGAATGGTAAGTGAAGCTATAGATATGGTAAATCTAGACATTTTATAAGAGACCATCCCAAGAAGAAAAATAAGGAGAAAGAAAAGGTGAGGTGCGAGACCAATGTGGCCACTGAGTCTAGGTATGACTTGAGTGAGGTTTATTGATAATAAACTTTGTTATTGTATTTGCATATGTGTGAAATTCCATTTACATGAATGATGCTTGATTCTAGTGCATTGTTTTATGTCATATTTTCAGTATGTTTGATGTGTGTATTTGCAAGAATTTGAGAATGGTCATATTACCATGTGAAATGTGTTGTATGGATAGTGGTTGCAATTATTATTGTGAGAATTGACACTAAGTTTGTTCTTACTTTTGTAGGTGCGTTAGCAATAAGTATGTCAATTGGTGATATATGTTTGAGGGTGCATTGGTGATATGTATGAAGGTGTAAAGAGATGACATTTGGATCAATAGAGGTGAGGTGATTAAATATTTTGAATCTTCTATTAGAATCCTGATTTGGTTGAGTGGGAGATTGACATTCCTATCGGCTCTATTAGGTGAAGACCCATTATCCACTTATGTTGAAAGATGTGAGGTAGTGATAGAGGAACATCCCATGGACTTAAGATCGTTAGAGGTTTACCAATTACATATGAAGAGCGACCAATCTAGTGAGTATGGTTAGCAATGAGAGGAGAAACATGTTCTCTAGATACAAGCTACACGAAATGGAATAGGATAATTGTGGTGAGATCTTTTCTTAGGGTCATTTATGCATTGATTGTATTTGTTAGCCATTTACTTTATTAACTTGGTGTTAATTTGATGTTATCTGTATGTTGAACATGTTGAAAAGATCTATATATGTTATCTATGGTATGTCATCATCGCATGATTTATAACTGTGTTATTATATGCTTTTGATTGACTACTGAGTATATATGATTGTACTAAGATTCTTGATCTTAGTCAATGATGAGTATATGGAGTAGGTATGGTATTTATTTCGGGTCAAAGATACAGATGAGGTCTGTGATTCTTAATTTTATTTGATTGCCTTAGACAAGTATAAACTTGGTGTTGCTCACTTGCAGGTTCATTGAATATCGATGTGGAGATTTGTTGGATTTTGATATCTAATAAATTCGAGTAATGATGTTTAAATAGTTGAATTATTTTTTTGTAGGCTTTAGATATTGATTGAATGTTTATCAACACCATAATTGATTGGTTCAACCCGATAATAAATATGGCCATTGGAAGCAACTACTAATTTATGTTGCTAATAGTCATTTCATTAGTTGGATGGTTCTTTAATTTGTAAGCCCACTTTGCCTTCGATTTTGGCCCATCTCATGTGTTTTTACTTGGCCCAATGATTTTTGGTTCATCCACTTTTTGTAGCCTTAAAACTATGTATATTGGCCCATGTTTGAGAGAGTGCCGTGTGTTTGAGCTAGAAATTAAGAAGGTATTCACCTTTGTGATCGTGAGCTTTATTGCTACCTCTTTTCATCTCCTTTTTTTGTGATATTCTGATGTGATGCAGAAGGAATTACTTTATGGCAAAGTGGGACATGTGCGAACAGAAATAGGCAACTTCCCGATTTTTAGAGAGATTTTGGGATTGTTCGATTTTGGCTAGATTTTAGTCAGATTTGAATGTAAACGGGCCAATGAACAACAATGGCTTTGCCCCTGAACCAGAACCAAGTTCGAGCAAATTCCTTTGTTTATGCGGTTTTTTTCTTTTTTGGTAATTTTGTTTTGGGTATATCTCAATCAAATAAATTCATATTTGAATTCCGTTTTTTGACGGATGATCCTGAAGATTAGGACTTTCAAATTCTGTTATTATCTCGATTTTTTCCATTTTTGGAAGGAAAAAAATCTTTCTTTAATATCATTTAATTTTTAGAATTTTTTTAGAGTTTTTTGCTATGTAAATTGTAAGCCCTTTGAGGCGGTATTGACTGAAAGAAATAAAAAATTTCTAGAGTTTAATTCATTGAAAAAATTTGTGAGAATTTTGTCTTTCTTATAAGTTTTCGCTACATTGGTTGGTATGAGAGACAAGTTCGTTCATTCACCATGCCGCCGGGAGACGTCTAGAAGCCAGTGAAGCCCAAGTAGATGAGGTGAATAGACGTGATGAAATCGCACAACTACGCTAACAAGTGGAGTTGCTGACCTAGCAAATTGATGCACTCGCGCCAAAGCAACGTACTCATGGCCCAGCCATTTAAGGATTCTGAAGATGAAAATCCATTTGCGCCACTTGATCATCCAATAAATCTGCTAGCCCAATGGAGAGGAGGTTCCAGGAGCAGAATAGGCGTTGGGAATCAGGGTTTAAGATTGATATTTCTGAATTCCATGGTAGATTAAGTATAGAAGAATTCTTGGACTGGGTGGCTGTAGTGGAGGAGGTCTTGGAATTTAAGGATGTTTCTAGTGGTAAACGTGTGCCTCTCGTTGCGATAAAATTTCATGAATGAGCAGTGGCGTGGTGGCAACAAACAAAAGTGACAAGATCCGGATTAGGAAGGGCCAAGATTGCATCTTGGGATAAATTAAAGAAGCATAAGAATAAGAAATTTTTGCCCTATAATTATGTTCAGACAACGTATCAGCGATTGTAGAATTTTCTTCAAGGCATGAAGACGGTT
This sequence comes from Fraxinus xanthoxyloides, assembly GCA_903798325.1. NCBI lineage: Eukaryota > Viridiplantae > Streptophyta > Magnoliopsida > Lamiales > Oleaceae > Fraxinus > Fraxinus xanthoxyloides. Next base: position 13,584 of record CAIGRL010095956.1, read on the forward strand.
GATGACTATACAACAGAGTTTTATATGTTAATTACTAGGAATGAGGTAATGGGGACAGAAGAACAATTGGTGTCGATCTATTTGGGTGGTCTTCGTCCCTAAATACAAGACACACTGAATATGCTTGATCCTGTGGAAGTTTTTGAGATGCATCGAAGGGCGATACAGATAGAGAAATAGTGGTCCAGATAAAATATAGGTCCTTTAACTGCATGGGGTCTTCCAGTAATCCACAGTACTAGACAACACGTCCTAACAATCATAGCCAGGCTGGTTCTCCTAGAACAAATCCCATTCAACAGTCAACACATCCTAAAGGTGGTACTCGTTGTTTTATTATGGATATAGGTCATAGACAACCCGAATGTCTCAAAAATTTGCGTAATGGACTCTTCGTTGATGGGGGTACATAGATTTTGAAGGGGCACCTATCTTTGATAGTGAAGATGTTGAAGAAGCATCGGAGGAGGGAGAATTTCTTGTTGGTGATGGGATCAAGGTTTGGTGGCGAGACATAGTTTTTGACTCCCCTGGAGAGTAAGAGTGACTAGTTGCGTAAAAATATTTTCCATTCTACATGTATTGTTAAATGAAGAATCTACAAGTTTTTTATTAATTCTTGGAGTTGCGAGAACGTTGTTGCTGAGGAAGTCATTAAGAAATTGGAGACTGAGAAACATCCCAAACTGTATAAGAAGGCCTGGTTGAAGAGAGATAATGATGTTAAAGTATCCCAGCATGCTTTAATCAGTTTCTCCATTGGACCTACTTACAAAGATCGGGTTTTGTGTGATATGATAGAGATGGATGCATATCATTTGTTATTTGGAAGACCTTGGTAGTTTTATCGACATTCGTTGCATGACGGATATACCGACAAGTATAATTTTCTGTTTGGGGAAAAGAAAATTGCATTGCTACCCGACAAGAGCTCAATAAAAATAGTTGGGAACAATACCAATTTATTAACTAGAACAAAGTTTGATATAGAGATGGTAGAATCTGGTGTTGCATATGTGTTAGTAGGCAAGTCAGTCGATATTGAGCAAAAGGTCTCTCACAGAATTCGTCCGTTGCTAGAAGAATTTCAGGAGGTCTTCCTAGAAGAACTTCCAGATTGGTTACCACCACTGTGAGATACTTAAAAGCACATTGATTTAGTGCGTGATGCTACTCTTCCTAATTGGGCCCTTTACAAGATGAGTCCTACTGAGCATAAGGAGTTACAAAGACAAGTGGATGAGCTTTTGACGAAGGGGCACATTAGGAAAAGTCTTAGTCTTTGTGTTGTTCTTGCTCTCCTTAGGCTAAAGAAAAATGGCACGTGCGCAGACAATATAGTGATCAATAAGATTACAGTACGTTACCATTTTCCTATTCCTTGCTTGGATGATTTGTTGGATCAGTTTACCGGTGCTTGCATGTTCGGTAAGCTTGATTTGAAGAGTGGGTACCATCAGATTCGTATCAACCTTGGGGATGAGTGGAAGACGGCCTTTAAGACAAGAGAACGATTGTGCGAGTGGTTAGTTATGCCACTCAGCCTTTCCAACGTGCCTAGTACTTTTATGCGGGGTTATGAATCAAGCTCTTCGTCCATTTATCGGTAAATTTTATATTGCAGTCAAGAAGTGTACCTTTCTAGCTGACTGAGTTGTATTTTTGGGTTATATGATGTCGAGAGAAGGATTAGCAGTTAATGCCTCCTAGGTAAACATAATAAGTCAGTGGCCACATTCTAAGACTATTACAGAAGTGCGGAGTTTTCATGACCTTGCCTCCTTTTACAGCANATTTGAAGAGTGGGTACCATCAGATTCGTATCAACCTTGGGGATGAGTGGAAGACGGCCTTTAAGACAAGAGAACGATTGTGCGAGTGGTTAGTTATGCCACTCAGCCTTTCCAACGTGCCTAGTACTTTTATGCGGGGTTATGAATCAAGCTCTTCGTCCATTTATCGGTAAATTTTATATTGCAGTCAAGAAGTGTACCTTTCTAGCTGACTGAGTTGTATTTTTGGGTTATATGATGTCGAGAGAAGGATTAGCAGTTAATGCCTCCTAGGTAAACATAATAAGTCAGTGGCCACATTCTAAGACTATTACAGAAGTGCGGAGTTTTCATGACCTTGCCTCCTTTTACAGCATGTTTATACCACATTTTTGTAGTATCATGGTACCAATTACAGACTATAAAGGGCTAAAATTTCCAATGGAGTCCTGAGGCAAAGGCATCTCTTCTGTTGATTAAGCGAGAATTGACAACCACCCTAATCTTGGTGTTGCCTAATTTTACTCAGCTATTTGAGTTGCATTGTGATACTTCGAAGGTGGTTATTGGTAGTGTGTCGAGCCAGAACAATCGTCCTGATGTATAATTTAGAGAGAAACTTATTGGTTCTAAGTCTCGATATAGTACTTATGATATAGAGTTCTATGCGATAGTCCATGAGGTTTGACATTGGCGTCATTACTTGTTCCAGAAGGAATTCATTTTGTATAGTGACCATGATACCCTTAAGCACCTTGGTACTCAAGATAAGGTATCTTCTCGGCATGCTTCTTGGATTGCTTATTTGCAACAATTTACTTTTTTTTATTAAGCACAAAGCGACCTTAACAAGGTAGTGGATGCGTTGAGTAGACGGCAAACTCTTCTAACAAAAGTTGCATGAGGGTGTGCATTCAGAATTTGTGTAGGTCAAAGGTTTTCTTTTTCGGGGAAATTAGTTATGTATTCTCGAGGGCAGTTTACGACTTAAGATAATGCAAGAGTAACATAATGAGGGCCACGTAGGTCATGATCGAACATTACATCTTGTCGATGCTTCTTATTTTCTGCCTTCATTGTGCAAAGATGTAGGTAAATTTGTGGACCGTTGTCGAACATGTCATATTGCATAAGGTTAAAAATGCACGTTTGTATATGCCCCTACCTATTCCGATCCAACCCTGGACAGACGTCAATATAGATTTCTTAGGGCTTCCCAGGACTCGGCGCAGATTTGATTCTATTTTTGTATTGATTGATCATTTTTCCAAGATGACCCATTTCATTCCCTACAAGAAGATTACGGATGTTGTCAGTGTGACATTGCTATATTTCCGTGAGGTTTATCATCTACATGGACTTCCTATTTTTATTGTGTATGATCAGGATACTCATTTTCTTAGTCACTTTTAACGCAACTTATGGCTTTTGGTCAATACAAATTGGAATTTAACAATGCGTATCATCCTCAAACGGATGGTCAGATGGAAATTGTCAATCGTTCCTTGGGTGATTTGCTTCGTTGTTTAGCTGGTAATTTCATCAACACCATGCAGCTAGTCGAAGTACAAGCTTTAGTCCTTTTCAAGTGGTGTATGGTTTTGTTCTTCTTAGCCCTCTTGATTTGGTTCCAGTTTCTAATATTGTTAAAATACATGGAAAAGTGGAGGATTTCATTCAACGGCTACAACAAGTTCATTCGAAGACTTATGAGCATTTGCAACCTCCTATTGCTAAATATAAGCACGATGCAGATCTAAAACATTGTCATGTCGAGTTTGAGGTAGGTGACTTTGTTTGGGCAGTGTTAACAAATTGATCGTATTCCTGCTCATGAATACATCAAAATTGCAACAAGAAAAATTGGTCCATTAGAGATCATTGAGAAGATTAATCCCAACGCATATCGTTTGAAGCTGCCAGTCATATT
>CAIGRL010095961.1:0-11373 GCA_903798325.1 Fraxinus xanthoxyloides
CTTTTGATTAAATCAATTCTTGAATCAAACTTTTTGAATTATTTCTCTTTTCAAAGTTTTTCATTTCTCTTTATACTTAATTTATCTATATCAATTTTAAAATCTATATATTTTTGAAAAAAATATTTGCAATTACATTGTATAAACATTTCCTACTTCTTCATATTGAAACTTTGATTGAATCAAACTTGTAAACATTATATTCATCAAAGTTTCTAATTTCTCTCATAGTACTTAATTATTCATTGAAATAGAGATATATTTTTGAAGAAATTTTTTGCACTTACATTGCATAAACTTTTCTTCTTCATATTGAAACATTGATTGATTGAATCAAACTTGTAAAATCATCACATTCATCAAAGTTGCTCATGTCTTTCTTAGTTTTTAATTTATTACAATCATCCATTAAAAGAGATATATTTCTTGAGGGAATTTTTTAACCCACATTGTATTTATATTTTCATTTTCTCATTGAAACACTTTGATTGATTGAATTTAATTTTTGACTATCATATTCATCAAAAATTTTCATCTAACACTTGAGAGCTATCATTCATTACTATTCATTGAAGTGATAACATCTTTTAGTAATTAATTTGTTTGTATTATTTACAAGTGAGGAATTTCATTGTGAAACCACTTTAATAAAATGTGGGTCGTATTGAAGTCTCTTAAAGATCAACATTGTATAAGGATCAGTGCTCCTTGTTGTAAGTCACCGTGTGGGTCATATTGAGGCCCCATAAAACTTAATAGTGTAGGTCGTATTGAGTTCCCGTAAAGTTCAAAATTGTATAAAGATCGGTACTCATTGTTTGTAAGTCACCGGAAGTATTGTAAAGGGTTGAATTGCACCATAAGTCAATCAATATAGTGAAAAAGTTTTGCTCGTGCTGGAGAGTTTGGTAATAGAGGACGTAAATCATTACTTTNTCAACTTTGAATTTATCTTTCATTAAGAAGAGAAGATTTTATTTGTAAAATTTATTTCAATTGTGAGTCGTGTTGAAATCCCTTAAAGATCAACATTGTATAAGGATCAGTGCTCCTTGTTGTAAGTCACCGTGTGGGTCATATTGAGGCCCCATAAAACTTAATAGTGTAGGTCGTATTGAGTTCCCGTAAAGTTCAAAATTGTATAAAGATCGGTACTCATTGTTTGTAAGTCACCGGAAGTATTGTAAAGGGTTGAATTGCACCATAAGTCAATCAATATAGTGAAAAAGTTTTGCTCGTGCTGGAGAGTTTGGTAATAGAGGACGTAAATCATTACTTTGGATCAAACCTCCACAATTATATCGTTTGCATCATCTCTCCTTTTTGCTTATCGCTTTTATATTTGTGCATATTATTTGACTTAATTTATTTAGTGTTTACTTGCTTAAATTTAGATAATTTTTTGAAAAAGTTTTAAAAACCAATTCTCCTCATCTTGGTTAATTATTCTTGAGCTATCAGAAATTTAGTTAGTTTTAAATATATCTGTTGCAAGAATATCATATTAAGACGATGCAAGAAAATAATATTAAATATCTTTGCATAAATTCTTTTGTATTAGCTAGGAAACAGATAAAAGAAAAATTTCATGCACTCCAATTTGGCATGTACTATATATTTATAAAAATGGTTGATGCAAATATTGTTACAAACCAGAAGTTCGTTGATCAAAAAAGCTTTATACTTTGACATGATCGACTTGGATATCTAGAAGCTATAATGATGCGTTGAATAATAAACACACATACACATCCTTTAAAGAGTAAGAAGATTTTTTTTACCTAATAAGTATCTATGTATAATTTGTTCGCAATGCAAGTTAATTATTAGACCTTCGACTTTAAAGGTCAATAATGAACTTTCTAGAAAAAGAATTGGAGATATATGTAAGTCAATACACCCACTATGTGGACCATTTCGTTATTTTATGATATTAATCGATTCTTCTACTAAATGGTCTCATGTTACCTACTTTACAATAGGAATGTAGCTTTGATAGACTACTTGCTCAATTATTCAATCAAGATATTTTGTCTTGATAATGCTGGTAAATTTAAATCACTAGCATTCATGATTTTTGTACGCCAATTGTGATTGTTATTGAACCTTTAGTTGCACGTGCCCATACACAAAACGATTCAACGGAATTATTCATTAAATGTCTACAACTTATTGCTAGACCATTACTTTCCACCGGTAAAGCCAGAGATCAAAGAGTGTATTATGAACACATGAGCTTAAGTTTTGCTCAATATGAAAGATTTTTGGTCATGCTACAATTGGATGCTATACCAAGAAACAAGATTCATGCGGCAATGGAAATCCCAACATGATTAATAAGGTTGTTGAGCCTAATGTTAACTAGAACAATGAGCAACAAATGTACAACAACCTGTTCCAAATGGGCAGAATAGTCTGGAAAAGGGGGAGTTGCAGGAAGTACAAGGAGATGAGCAGGAAGTACAAACTTAAGGGCCAGATGTTGGAACATATCCCCCAACCAGATGATGATCTAGATAAGGAGAAATAGCTTGATTCGTATCTACATGAAGCAAGTGATATAGCTTGCATATGAGGAAGTCAAGGGCAGATGGAATTGAAATTCCCAACTTGTATGCTACGAAATCAGAGGCTATAGATAGTGAAATCTCCAGTTTGAAGGCAAGCTCTAATGGGAAGCTCGAAGGGAATCTTGAGGATTAACGAATCATACCAACTAAAAAGGATAAGAATAAATGGAATACCCTTCTTATGCCATGGAGGCCACAACTTGGAATGTTAGGGGCTTGAACCGACACTTCATGAAACAAAAAAATACTGATATCATGGGTGTTTTGGAAACTAAACTTGATCAACCGAAGTTACAATGGGTAATGAGAAATAAATTTAGTGGGTTGTTGCAGGTGAATAACTTTTGCACTCATCCAATAAGGTATGATACTGATTTGTGGGATCCCTCGAAGGTGAAATTAGAAGTGTTGGAGACTGTCACAAGTCATCCAATGTATTGCTACGTGTAAGGTAACTTCCATTACCTTTCATGTTGGTTTCATTTATGCATTCCATACAATTATAGGTTGGAGGCCACTTTGGAACAATATTATGGAATTTGGTTTGAACTCCTCATGACATTGGATGATCCTTAGGGATTTTAACAACGTATTGATGGATGATGAAAATGCAATGTAGGGGCTGATTTCATTGAAGCAATTGAAGAATTCTTCTCTTCAAGCTCACTTCTTAAGCAAATCAATCACACGATCATTGCATTGGTTCCAAAGTCAAGTTATTCATCTACTACTGGGAATTATGGACTAATCGCTTGTTGTAATGTGGTCTACAAGGTAATCACCAAAATTCTAGCTTCTAGATTGGGCCCTATTCTTGTTACTATCATGGATCAAGCACATGCTGCTTTTGTGGAGAGACGGAGCATGACGAAAAACATCTGGCTCGAGCTATTGATGCAGTACAACAGAAAGAGAGTTGTCCATAGATGCCTCTTTAAAATCGATTTAAGGAAGGCATATTATTCGGTGAATTGGGATTTTCTTAAAGTAGTATTTGAATGATTGGGCTTCCCTACAAGATTCATTGTTTGGGTGATGGAATACATAAAAACACCTTCGTACTCTATTGCATTAAATGACAGCCTACATGGTTCCATTCAGGAAAGAAATGACCTTAGGCTAGGCGATCCTTTATCACCTTTCTTGTTTGTGATTCACCTCGAATATTTTTCTAGAGCATTGAAGGCAACCATGGAAAACACCCTAGATGCGGGATTTTAAAGATTACACATTTGGCATATCTAGACAAATTTGCAAGATGAGATGTAATGTCGGTTTGTATCTTGATGGATTGCCTATCTAATTTTGGAGAAAGTCGGGATTAAGGATGAACACGACCAAATCCAACTTGTATATGACAGGAATTCATGGGCAAGAGCTAGAGGAAATTCAAGAGTTAACGAATATACCAAAAGGTGACAATTCCATTTCACTACTTGGGAATCTCACTTGCAATCGAAAAACTAAAGGTCAGTTGCTTTGCTCCATTTTTGGATAAAATTGCAGATTACTAGTGCATGGACAAGTTCTTCCTTGTCTTATTTTCTATCATAGCATCAAGTAACATTGACTCAACATTTATAACAACATTTTTACTTGTTTAAAATAATATATCAAAATGACGTGCAAATTAGTTAGGATTTTTTTGACGTTATTTTTATTTTTGTTTATTTTTTGCAGAAGAGTTTTATAATGAAATTATCTTAGCTTCCTCAAAATAATTGTGTGTTCAAAAAAGTACTTTGGCCCCGTTTGATAGAGATTAAAATCAGATTTTTAGTAGATTTTGATAAAAAATGATGAAATATGTGGTTGAAAAGTTGTGAGTCATATGAAATGTGTGATTAAAATTAATTATTGACTTTAATTTGAGATTTTAATTGAATTTTAATCCAAACCAAACATGAAATAATAAAATTTTCAACATATTTAAAATTAACTTTTCACTCGTCAAAAATCTTATGAAAAGGGTCCTTGCTATGAAATGGGATTTTCACTCTCTTCTGAGAGTCGCATTTCAGCAACAAACGCCTATCCCTTTCTAAAACCTCATCTCCAATTTCCAGCCCTGAATTCCACGCTACCTCACGCACCACCACTCCACATGGGTGCTCTGAGACTCCCATCACTAACTTCCCTCTTCACCTCCCCCTCTTCCGCCGCCGCGCTTCACCGTCGACACCTCCACCTCCCTTTGCGCCGGCTCTATACGGCCAATTGTTCTGCGCAAAGCAGCACCACCGAGAAAGAACTATCGTCTACTTCCGAACTAGAAGGTCCTCCAAAGCTCAAACTCCAGCAAGACAAAGATAAAGTAATTACGCCTCGCTCGCTGGACTTCAATTCTTGGTACTTAGACATCATTGCGAATGCCGAGCTCGCTGATTACGGTCCGGTTCGTGGCACCATGGTTATTCGCCCCTACGGTTATGCAATTTGGGAAGCTATTCAGGTTGTTAGAATTTTCTGTTTTGATTTTAAAATTGATTCTCATTATTTTCGAGATTGATGGTTATGCGATTTTCTATCGTTTTATTGATTGGTTGATGGCGCAGGACTATTTGAATGCGAAGTTCAAAGAAACTGGTCATAGTAATATGTATTTCCCACAGGTGAGAGCATACATCATTTCTACAGGAGTATTTCCGTTTGATTTTCATCAGTTCATATTTAAGTGTTGTAATTGGTGTGTGGAGAAATCAAATCAAAATGATTTAGGGGAGAGGGATGAAAGTACTGTATAATGAGTCAACAATTTTTTGAAATTATATTTCTGAATATAACTGAGATAAATTGATTGAGTAGCTTCAAAGTTTGAAGCTAATGTAGGCATTTGATTTTAGAGAGAAGGTTTTCCTGCTGCTAATTTTACCTTCTTGGGGTGATCTTTTTTTTAGTTAAGAGCTTCAGTTTTATGCATTCTCATTGAATGAACTTTTGAGAACTTCAAAATTGATTATCCCAACAAAGTTGATGTCTTCTCTATTTCCAGAGTGTACTCTATACTAAGTTTATTATAAGACACTTAAAAAAGTGCTTAGATAGGTCAATGAACACTTAAATGTATGAAACTGCTTCTATGAAGTAGTCACTAATGACAAAGTTTTGTGGATTGGTACTGAACTAATAATTATAACCTGCTTATGCTTGCAGTTTATACCGTATTCATTTATCGAGAAAGAAGCTAGCCATGTTGAGGGCTTTAGTCCAGAATTAGCGCTTGTGACAATTGGAGGGGGGAAGGAGCTTGAAGAAAAGCTTGTGGTAAATATACTTATATGCTTTCCCTATATATTTTTTACTGTCATTTTGCTCATTGTATGTGGGTCAAGTTCTGGAATATAACCTGAGCTTCCATTTTGATTGTTGCACTTTTTGAGGTTTTGGCAGGTTAGGCCTACAAGTGAAACAATCGTGAATCACATGTTTACTCAATGGATACATAGTTACCGTGATCTCCCGCTTATGATCAACCAGGTGTCTCTTCATCACATCATTTCTCATTTTCTCCAGTGGAGGAATATTCCTTGCTGATGTTTGTGTTTGTCAATATGTTTCAGTGGGCAAATGTTACAAGATGGGAAATGCGTACAAAACCATTTGTGAGAACTCTTGAATTTCTTTGGCAGGAGGGTCACACAGCTCATGCTACTCCAGAGGAAGCAGAAATGGAGGTTTGCTTGTTCTTTTACTGTAGGATGCTCCTAAAAGTTCTTAAGGTATTGCATATGAATTTGACCAATTCATGCTGCTGAACTGCAGGCATTACAGATGATTGATGTGTATACAAAATTTGCTTATGAGCAAGCTGCAATACCTGTTATTGCAGGTCGTAAGTCAAAGGTAGAGACGTTCGCAGGTGCTTCCAAGACCTATACAATTGAAGCAATGATGGGTGATCGGAAGGCTTTGCAGGCTGGAACAAGCCACAACCTTGGGCAGAATTTTTCCCGTGCATTTGGAACCCAGGTTGATGACAGACCCTGTTAACAAATTCATTGAATTACCTTAACCTATTTGCATGCTTTTCTTACTTGTTTGTAGGTTAATCAGTTACATTTACTAGTGTGTCGTTAACTTCAGACTTGAAAGATGCCTCCCTCTAGTAACTTCCTGCTTCATATGTTGAACCTTTTTCTTCTATTAATCTTGTGTTTTTGGTGTGTGTGTGTGTGGGGTGGGGGGTGACTATTTGTGTTTCTTAGCGTATCTTTGGATCTTTACAATGTATCATCTAATATGATGAGAATATGATGTGCTTGTTTTTTGCCTTATTTGGTTTCAAGCTTTTACTTGAGTTGTCAAGACTCAAGGGATGGGTTATATTTGATCCTTGCAATCCTGAATTCTGACAGTCATTTTGCAAATGATTATGCATAATGATAGCAACTGCAACCATCAGACTAGGTGTCAACACTTAATAATCTCTCAACCATAACATGACTTCTTATCCTGGGAAAACAAAGCTCTAAACTGATATACGAGGTTAATGAAAATTCTAAGCTTTCATCTTTTTGATCCATGAACCTTCTAACATCTAATATGATCTATCTGTTCTCTCTTACTGATTTATCATGACTTATGTTTTCTTGATTTTACATATGTAATGTGTTGATTATTAGTCGACTATAATAGCTGCATGAATGTACAGTTCACTGATGAAAATGGACAAAGGGAACATGTATGGCAGACATCATGGGCAATAAGCACCAGGTTTATTGGTGGTATCATAATGACCCATGGGGATGATACTGGCCTAATGCTTCCCCCGAAGCTGGCACCAGTGCAGGTATTTGAAGCTTTCACTGATTGCTGGGGCCGAATTTTTTTGATGTTACTACTGTTGTACTACTACTTTCTTCATTGTTATCTGTATCATTTAATGCTTTGCCTTATTTTCCCTCCATCATATAAAAATGTTAAGAAACATTTTTGCTACTAATGAAGTGCTGGATGTAAAAATTACATGGTGTTGAACCTTTGGTTTATATGGAATGGCAACGATTTTGCCACACTTCATGATTGTGAACACGCAATTTAATGCTTATTTGGTAGGTTTTTGTAGTCATCACTCATTTCTTTCAATTTATTGAGTTGATTATAATCACCTACTGAAAATGTGCTTAAACAGTGGGAAACTCCTTTGCCAAAATTCGTGAAAACAGCGTAACATATGGATCGGATGTATGCATGCAATTTCTGGGGGAGTCTGATTTCGTCTTCTAGAAGCATTATGTTTCGTGGAAGGAAACTCAAATTTAAAACTTGATTATTTCAAAATGCCTCTTTCATGTCTTGATCTGTGCCTTGAGCATGTGGGTCGCCCTATATGGTATTTCAAATAGATACTGGTAGAAACTTAATGAATTCTAACTTTAGAGTGCTTCCAGGTCATTATTGTTCCAATATGGAAGAAGGCTGATGAGAGGACAGGAGTACTTAACGCTGCTTCATCTGTGAAAGAAATCCTGCAAGCTGCAGGGATCAAGGTTAAGATTGATGATTCCGAGCAGAGAACACCTGGATGGAAATTCAACTTTTGGGAAATGAAGGTACTTATCTTCCCATCCAGTTCATACTATACACACTTTCTCTGTGCCAAGGCATACCCCCCCTCCCCCACGGAGGATCCCTAAATTAGGGATTTGACCTTGTAGTTTTGCGTTGGACGTTGGGTCTGATTACATGCAAGGGGTTGCCGATCTTTTGTAAAACGTTTGAGGTGCTTGTATGAAATCCACTTGTAAGCATTTTGCTTGTATGCACGACGTGAAAATAATGACTTGTCAATGACAGTTATCACAAGCTAACAGCAATAGATATACCACTGTTACTCTGCAGCTGTCACATTACAATCCTTAAAAAGTTTCATATTTAACATTGATATGCTTTCTTGTAGGGTGTTCCTCTAAGGATTGAAATTGGACCTCGTGACGTTTCAAGCGGCAGTGTGGTTGTATCTAGAAGAGATATTCCTGGGAAACAAGGGAAGGTTTTTGGTATATCCATGGAATCGTCATCTTTGGTACCTTATGTTAAAGATAAGTTGGATGAGATCCAGTCCTCACTTCTGGGAACGGCCATGTCTTTTCGAGATAGGTAAATTCTGCTGGCATGTTTTAGTTAACGAAAATATTACATATGTTGCTGCTCACTGAATATCCTTTAATAAATTTTGATTTTTAGAATATGATAAATTCGTATAAAATTCTATAATATATTTAAAACGAGGACAGCCGTGTAGTTGGTGAACATAGTCGTATATTTTGAGTGATATTAATGTTAATATGCACAGGAGTGGTAAATAATTCTGAAGCGGAATTTATTACTCTTTTGTTGGACGTGAACTCAACTCTATTTTGAAAGATGCACCAAGCTCTTCAATATTTTAGAAATGACTTTGGCCAAGCAGTTACTTTAAGTAGTTCTTTTGTAATTCCATTTTCATTATTAGCATTTCTTTCTTCTTCTTCTTCTTTTTTTTTTTAGTGTGCTTGCTTGTGGTTTCTTATCCTTCCCCTCCCAACCCCTGGAGTTTTGTCCTGGCATCCTTGCAGGGAAAGGAAGAGTCTGGTCACATGCAAAATGCTTCATGTACCGCGTTTGAATATGTTTAGGGTAGAATATAAGTAACTTGTAGTCATTTATGTATTCTGACTCGAAGATGTTATTCTCTAGTAACATTATGGACGTGTGTTCTTATGCTGAGCTTAAAGAGGCAATAGCTCAAGGCAAATGGGCAAGGGGACCTTGGGCTGCTAGGTTAGCTGTTTTTCCTTTTTACTGACATTTTTTTTTCCTTTTGGAACTTTTTGCCAAGTTCTCGTAAATCTGACACTTGCCTGATTCACCTTTACAGTGACAACGAAGAACTGAAGGTCAAAGAAGAAACGGGAGCAACCATTAGGTGTTTCCCTTTTGAACAGCCACAGGGGACGAAAAAATGCTTGATGACTGGCAATCCAGCAGATGAAGTAGCAATTTTTGCCAAATCTTACTAGCACCATGGTAAGAATGGCACGTTTGTATTATTTTACATTGTTCTTTAATAAAATTAAAAAGAAAGAAGCACCTGCTGTTGAATTCATCTTAGCACATGCAGACTTCTAGGCACTTCAGTAAAAAAGCCGATTTTCCGTTCTCCAGTTATGATTACTCATTATTTAAGTTAATTTTGTGAGTAATTATATAATCTATTAGTTGTACATTAAGAAAATTTAAAGATATTGTACATTGCAGCTTGATAAACTGTCGTATTGATTAAAGGAAATGCCATTGTGACTTTGTGGGAGTGATATTCTAGTTGAGCCCTCGAGGCGGATGCATGTTGCCTCTATATTTTTTTTGGGTGCTTAATGCAAGGACCGGGTTTAAATGGCCGTGATCAAATTGGCATTGTGAATATGAATGTTCAAATGGATCGAGCCGCTCATCGGCTTGTGGGCTCAGCTCGTTTAGGCTTGGTCCATTGCCGAGCCGAAGTCACTTTTTCATCGACAAGCTGAGTGGGTTCAACGGTTTTTTGGCTTATTTTATTTTATTTTTTCTGAAAAATAATTGCTTGTTTTTAAGTTTATTTTGTTAATTTATTAATTTATTATTTTTTAAAAACGAGCCGCTCAGTTTGGCCCATGAGCTCACGAGCCAATGGTCGACCCTAGGTTTGAAGGCATACCCTGCTCCACTTGGTCCATTCCCACCCATATATTCACACATATATATATATATTGATATAAAAAATTTACTTAAAAGACATTTTTAATGCTAATTATTTTATAGAAAATAATTGAAAATTTAAAAAATCTGGAAATTTGAAAAATGCCACAGCAGATAGGGCCTATTTACATTGTACGTACTATGTTTAGAATATTTACATTTTAGACATTGTATTTTAAACACACTATTTGCTCAATAAAATCGAAAGATTTAACTCGTAAATAATTAAATTGACAAAAACATACTAATTTCTAAATGACAAATCAAATCACATGCCATCCATTTTAGTTTATGTTACAAGTTTTCATTGTTCTTTTAAGCTAGTAACGATTTACATACTATTTCTTTAATTATTTTATCGTTCTCAAAATTTAAATACTAGAAACCTTGATATTAACAAAATGGTTTTTTTTATTAAATTCTTTTTCACTGAACTTAAATAAATAAATAAAAAATCAACTTTAATAAATTAATAATGTAGTTGAAAAATATAGATAAAAACTTCATTTAATTTTTTTTTATTATTAACATTGTAAAATGGAAATTCTTGTCATATTTAAATGAAATGTTACTTTCATTACATTAAATAATTTTTGGTATGTATCAACTATTATTCTGCAACTTAAAATATAGTGTGTGATTTGCTATTCTTAAATAAGAGTATTTTAGTATGTACTAGTATAGCAAAATGCATCATTCGTTTCCATACAATAAAGAATAGCACGTAAAATGTAAACTTAGAAAATACGGTGGGTAAGGCATTAATTAGCTCAATATAGAAAGTATATTTAGAGATGGCAACGGGACGAGTTCGGAGAGGGGCACCCCCGCCCCGCCTTAGACTAGGCGGGGCCTCATTTCCCGCCCCATTTATTTTTTTAAAATTTTTTTTGGCAGTTAACTACATTTTTTATTTTTGTAATTTATATTTAATTTTTTTTATTCTTCACGGGGCGGGTTCGGAGCTAGGCACCCTCGCCCTGCCCACCTCGTGACTCGAGACGGGACGACGATCCCCTCCCCGTCCCTCCCAGTCAATCTGCCAAGACAAGTTTTTTTTTTTCCATCACTAAGTATATTTTCTGAA
>CAIGRL010096023.1:0-15739 GCA_903798325.1 Fraxinus xanthoxyloides
ACATAAAGAAATTGATTAAACCTTGGAGATGCAAAGATTGCCAAGCTTCTTTATCAATTTCTGGAGGGACCTCAATCAGAGAGTACGTTTCTTTCCTTCAAATGCCCATGATTAAAGCTTCTAACTTCTTGTCTTCATTGTTGAATGTGAGACAAAATAGTTTGTAGATACCACAAATAATGTCATTGTTTGCATAAACTTGAAGACCCACATCGAAAATTAGCGATGACTTTCCATGAGATCATCAAGAGTAATCTTTCCACAGTTACAGTATCCAAGTGATCGAATGGTTTACAGATCTATAAGATTTCTTTCTCTGAAACCATACCCATCTCCTTGAGCTTGTAATTAACGTACAGACTTGCTGCCATATATCTAGAGAAAGGAACACCACCTCCTGCTCCTCCATGGTTGGGGCAAATGATTTCAGGGTGAAGGATTTCGTGCAAAGTGTTGGGGATAATGATTCGGGGCTTCACAAGGTTTTGGGGGGTTGGAGTGTATTAATTACGGGTTAAAGATTTTAATTAGTTTTAGGGTATTATTCTAATTTGTTAGTTTTGGAGGGTATTTGGCCTAATTAATCCATAGTTCAACTTCTGTTTTTCTTTTGAAAAATTTAGAAAGCCCACAATCGAGCTCAACTAGAAATGCTTAAATCATTGCTCGAGAGCAATGACCCAGGTTGAATGCCAATCAATGAATTGCCACAACAGTAAATATATCTCGAAAGTCTTAATCCCTAGGGTTAATTACTTGAATGATTGTTGAACTTTATCAAGTGTTATTACTTAATAACTGAACTTAACAATATATCTCATTAATTACTGAGCTTCGACGTATTAATACTTCATAATTAAACTTAACAATGGATACCAATGATCACTGAATTATGCATCATGTTACATATCTATCATTCAAGTGGGAAAATTCGTTAGGTTCAATAAATGACGTCGACTTGAGTGATAGATGGGTAACATGGTGCATAGTTCAGTGATCATTTAGATACATTTTAAAGTTTAGTTATGAATTAGTAACATTTAAGAAAGTTCAATGACGATTGAAATACATTTTTAAATTCAGTTATTAGTAGTAACAATTTTTTTCCCATCAAATCGACCTATGTGAAAGAAGAAACTAAAGAAAATGAAGGGAAAAAAATATGAAAAATAAAATTGACCTCAATTAGCTTGGCACTAATTCGAATCTTTTGTATTTTCGTGTAATTTTTCTCTATCAATTTCTTTCAATGTTCTTGGTCTCTCTTTCAATCTTTTTATGTGAAGTTCGAGATACGGTGAACTGATACCAATTGATCCAAAAATCAAATGAAGAGGATATGCTAGTTGGGGATTTAATGACTCCACAAATCATTCAGAGCCAATTTAGCATCGTCTGTCTTCTATTTGGACAACAAAACTTTCATTTAAAAACTAATGTCATCCATTTATTTTAGAATGACATCTTCCATTTTCTTTTGATTCATAGGTCTCTGATTTTCTGTTTTATCTTTTTTCCCTTCATTTTTTTTGCTTCTCTCTTTCATAGAGGTCGATTTGAGGGCCTTAATAATTGAATTTAAAAATATATCTTAATAGTCACTGAATTATGCGAAGTGTTACTACTTAATAATTGAACTTAAAAATGTATCTCAATAGTCACTAAACTATATATCGTGATATCTATCCATCACTCAAATAGATGCAGTTTGTTGAACCTAACGAATTTTTTCACTTGAGTGATGAGTCCAGTGATCGTTAAGATACATTTTAAAATTTAGTTAGGGTTCGTTTGATTGCAAATTTGGAAAATGGATGGAAAGGAAATGAATTCTAGGGTATTGAATTGTCTAGAAATGGTTTTACTGAGAATTTTAATTAATTGTATTTGATTGATATAATTTTTTCACTTGAAAATGTTGAAAATTTGGTGTCTGTTTGACTTTGTTTTTTATGAAAATTGTCCATTAAAGTGATAATTTCTTTTATCAATGGGTCTAGAATTTGTCTTACTTGCCAACAAAAAAACTAAAAAAAAAAAAAGAAAGAAAAAACTTAAAAAAAATTATCATACCGAATATCATTCATTTGACTTTGTTTTGCAATAAAATTGTCAATAAAAGTGATAAGTTTTTTTTACCATTGAGTCTAGAATTTTTACCAATTACAAAAAAAAAGGTTGGAAAATGAAAATCCACCTAAAAGGTAGGAAAAAAAATTTCAACTAAAACAAGAAAAATGTGAACGTGGCCTTATCCAGTAGTAACAAACAAGGCCTTATCCAGTAGTAACATTCGGCAAAGTTCAATAAACATTTAAGTAATTAGCCATATTCACTATTTCGCATAGCAATAAAAGAAATGAAAAGCAAGCAAAGCACGCATTTAGAGCCATATTGAGTTACTCTCAACAGTTGAGGGGATTAGTGGTAAATCTTAATACAGGAAAAAAAATTACTGAGCGAGAAACGAGAAGCTAGAAACCATTTGCAAAGTGTTAAGTCATTTTGGTTATTTCAACATCACTACCTCGCCATCAATTCTGATTATAACTTAAACCTCAGATATTAGAAAAATTTCTTGGTTTTGTAACAAAATTATGCCCAAAAATCATGGTATATTAAGAAACGTGTGCATTTACGTGAAGATTCACAGAGAAATAATATTACCCAGAATACAATATTACGGTAGAAGGAGATTGAGCAAGAGCCCTGCAAGACTTTGTTCTAACAGGATGCCTAGATCTTGTATCTTTGCATTCAATAATCAAATGGTTTTCCACACCAATTTCTCCTTTCATTTTGAAGTGTTCGCCATTTCCTCCACTAAAGCAACAAGTCCCCCATTCTATAAACCTGAAAAATCGATCAAGAAATTAAAAGGTGGTAGGAAAAAAGTGATAATTTTCTTGAAAATAAGTGATTATAATTAGCACCTTGAAGGGTCATTCCCTAACTTCCAAATGATACAGTAGTCTCATGGCTTAGCCCCTGTTTGGACGCCCTTCTTCCAAAATTATAATTAAGAATTTGACCGTTATACAGCCAACGGCCCCACTTTGGCAGCCATGTTTGACCGTTTTATCAATAGTCAATTAAAAATTTTGATGAAAAGATCATGATGCCCCTAACTTGTTGAATTCAATATTCATAAGCAAGACAATTTTAACATTCGAAACAGAAAAAGACGGCTGCCATTTTCATTTTTCAAATATTGCAGCTGGATCACTGTTAACCGAACTATTGCAATGTTTATATTTTTTATTAAAATGTGGAATTATTGGCTCCCAAACAGGCTGTTAGTTATTACAAGGGGTCTGAGCCACTCTATTGCTGTCTTTAATGCTGCCATATATGTTCGAATATTTCTTCTTCTTTTTTCAATGTACCTTGTCACTTTTTAAAAAATCTATTGATATAAAAAGCATTTATGGACGCAAGTTCTAACAGAATTTACAAAATGCTGTCCTTTAACCGGAATAAAATCCTTTAGAAGAATCTGATACTCTTCTCCCTCCCAAAACCTGGTCAGGTTCGACTCCTCATGTAGAATTTTTATTATAACCGGACCGTACATACCCCTAACACGTAGTATATTTGCACTAAATAAAGAGATAATAATAGATAAAAATTATTGGCGAAGAACGATTCAAAAGGTTGAGTGAAGGAGCTGGATAACTGCACATGGCAATTATGATATAATTTCCTTAATTAGTAAATATTTTTTTAAGGTTTCTTGGTTTTTTACTCTCCTATTTTTACTGTGGCATGGTAAGTAGTAGTGATAGACACGAGGAGACAGAATATTTGCATATCTCTTGGCTTTGGTCAATTGAACAGAACGTGTTCTTATTCAACCTGTTCACGAATTAATATTCTACATATAGACTATAGAGAGTGATACATACAAACATCTAAGATTTTATACAGATATACTATTAGGTATTCCTCTTCCTGTGATGCCTCCATGTGATTCCTTATTTGATGATGTACCAGGATATAAAAGCTCATATTCAATGTTAGCAGGTCCTTGTCTGTTCTTAAGGTTTGGATCTCCGTTTCTCTTTCTGATTTTTTTCTCCACATCTCGAAGTTCATCAGCAAACTTCTTGAAGCTCTGATGGATCCTTTGATCATCTATCCACTTCGGTGACAGCTCTTGACCTATGTTCGCTTCATCAGACATATGCCTTGACAGTACCTCGACCAAGGCTATGCTAAGAGTCATCTCAGATCTTGTAGGTAAGGTATGGAAATAAAACTTGTCGGGATCCCTAAGAAATTCAGCAAACTCACGTGTCCCTTCAACTGGAATAAATGTTCTACAGGACGTAGGGCGATTTGGTGGATAACCAGCATATATATATTGTCCAAAATTTACTGCTGCATGAAAAGCTGAAACAGTCCATATTAGAGTTGTTAAAACCTGTTTTACGTCTCTGAGAGTTGTCAATGAGTACCACCACGTTTCATTGCGTTTATCGCCATGACCTACATTTCGGATTTCTGACCACCAGTTTTGCATCTCATAGTCAGAACTAACGGAAGCATCATCTTTGTAGAAGTATGAACAGAAATCTGTCACCCAATTCTCTATTGCGATCCAAATATCCAGTCCATCTGAACCATACGGATAATCCTCAAAAAGAAGTTGAACTCCTGCTGGCAGATTGTCATTGTATATGGCCATTCTTCTGCATTAAAGTTTCAAAGGTTTATGTATAATCCTAACCATCAAGACCAATAATAAACACAAATCAATGTGAAAACAAGCAAAGCATGCGCAAGACCTAAAGTGGGTCACCCCTGAACCCCATATATTCGTTGTTGAGTTGGGTACAATATGATTAAAGCTCCACATAGTCCAACTCAAAAGAGAATATTATAAAAAGAAATAATTTGACATTATACCCAAGATGAGGCTGACAATGCAAAGTACCTTGTGATCAAATCCATAGGGAGGCTTTGTTCATCAAATCTCCATTCTTTGTACAGAGCAGAAGACAACTCCATTGAGATAGGACCAGAAAATAGTGTCTTTTCAAGTACGCCTCCAGCATTTATGACCATAGATCGAGCCAATGCATTCACTTGAATAGTGTCTTTGAAATGAGGACCAAGTAACCGGTGAATTGGATGCATCACACTCAAATGCCTTCTGGTGGCAATGATAAATGGCTCAATTACTGCATGAGTTTTTAACCTAAAAAGAACGTTGAGTATTGGAAAGAAAAATTGTGTAAGTAAACGGCTTTTTCTTTGTAGAGTTCAGAAGTTATTATTAGAATCATTTTGTGAACTCACCAATGGTTGATTAGTTGATGGTGACCGGAGTCATTGGCTAAGACGTGAGCTTTTGCAAGTTGCCACAGTGCGGCCTCTGTCCCATTAGTTGCTGGACAGAACACTCTGTTGATCTCCATACCAGGTAAAAAACTAGGCAAGCTCAGTTCTATGGCCAACGGCTTCAGTGTGTCATCGCTTCTCAAGAATAGCAGAGTTCGGGAAGCATAAACACACGTACCTTCAGTGTCTATTCTGCTTAAAAATGGCATGAGATAATCATGGTGATCTAAGATGAAAATCCGCCACTGGTTCATTGCCTGACAATGTTTAAGTCAAGTAAAATGAATGTGTCAATGAAAAAAAAAAGGGTGGAAATAAGTCTTTTGAACACTTAAATGTAGAAGGAAATGATAAGCAAGAAAGTTTTGGGATAGTACAAAATTAACCATTCATGAATTTCTCTTCTAACCACATCACACACACACATATTCTGAAACTAACACAGAATTTCCCAATACTAGCCCATCTGATCCAAGTTTGGATCAGCCCAGGACTATGGTCCACACGGGCCTCTTTTAGTTTTTCCTTTTTTAAAAAAAAAAAAAAATCACTAAAAATGAAAAAAGAAGAAGCATTGGACAAAGTGATCCATCTTACATGACTAGTTAAGTCGAATTGCTGTTCATAAAAAAAAGCCGAATTTAATAATTTTGTTTCACTTCTTATTCAGTGCATCCAAACCCGAAGTTAGTAACCATGTTAAACAATTTTGAAGCAAAAGATCTCCAGAATTTGGTACAGAATGATGAGAGAGTAAAACAATGGAGATCAGAATAGAGTTACCTCTTGAACAGTCAGGCCATCGAGGTTTTGTTCTATGTCTGATTGCTCTATTGAACTCTCCACTCCATTTTTGCTTTTTGGAGGGAACCTCTGCATTATATTTTAGCATTTATGTCATTAGTGCCACTTGAAATTTAAAGAATATAAGTACCCAGTGATAAGGATATACAACTAAGCTGAGAAAGTCAAAGGAGAAAATCAAGGGATTCATTCCACGTTGAATTTGCTGGAATGTATATTATGTCATTTAGTGGTATTTACTCAATTGATTTCATTGCAATTAGTTTCCATTTTCTACTCATATAATCTGTATATATCCTGACCATATCGATGAGAAATGTGTGCCATAATTCTTCAAATTCTCTCTTCCTAAAAGTCCTTTACCCGGTACAGAAATATTAACTTCGTTCATACAAATTTAGTAATGCCATTTTGCAGAGTAGGGTAATGAAAATCCATAGGAAACAAATTGTTGGCGTGAGCTGTACAATGAGAGAGATACAATATACTGTAGCTCTATGGATCAACTTGAGAATAAAGCCTTTGAGATCATTGCCTTGACCCTCATTGATCATCCACAAGACGTGCCAGGAAATTGTTAAAAAAAAAAAAACGAGTGAAGTAGGCTTCAAAAATGAATGCCCAAAAAGGAATTCAAGGTAGCTTGTTTATATGCGAACCACTTCACACGATGCAATGAATCCAAAAAACGATTCATCTTAATTGATTACGAGAAAAATCTAGCCTTGTCTACTTTACAAGCAATTATGTCCGTTCTGTAACCTCCCTTTCTCATGCTTTCACGAGGCTGTAAAAAGAGAGAAGGGGCAATGTCTCGCAATCTTGTGACTAGCTTTAGTAACTCGTATCACTGAAGTACTTTTTTAGCCTCTTAAGTTCCCCATCAAAAGTTTATGGAAAACCACTTAACTTCAGATTATCAAACCTTTAGATTATTCGGCCAGTCATCCCTTTCTTCTGGTAAACGTTGAATATCTTCCCCTCTTCACTAGTATCAATTTCAGCAGGCAACTCATCCTCCAAGTCAAGATCAAGGCAATCAACTAGAGGTTTGTAGGCAAACTTCGACACACACGAATGGTGAACTACTTAGTTGCAAATTCTTTGTCAGAGTATTGACATATAATGGCTTCCCAACTCCACTCACAATATAACACGACCCTTCATTGATGTACAAGAAACTGGTATTGTATATTGAAGGACCTCAATGAGACTCTGTGAGTGACCCTTTTCCAATCTCTTTTGTTTAAGCACATTTTAGATGTACGTCAGATTTACACTGAATAAGGATATGTTGAGGATCGCCTTTTCAGTTCAATATACGCACCTGCAAACATTGTATTACAGTTGGATTAATTCCTGCAAGCATCTGTCGCCCAAATTCGTCATCACTCATCCATGCAAATTTGTTCCCTAAAATGCAGAAAATCAGAATCAGGTTCTCCTTCAATAAAACAACTTAAAAAATGAAAATTGCATTTTATTTTGTGAGGAGATATATTTTACATCCCGGAGGGGCTATAATTGGAGATACCATTGTTTCTGGTACAGAATTCAAGCATCACCTGCTATGATTTCAGGTAGAGTAGATTTCACTGTGTTCTTCTTGATTACTTGTTTAATTTTTTTAAGAAGATCAGCAGGCACTGTTGGTTTCAAAATCTTCACTACCCATTCTTCCACTCCTTGGACCCTAGTAGTTGTGAACAACTGTTGTATCTCATTGAAGGACTGAAAATGACTCGATCCCTCTTTGAACATTGCTTTGGCCTCAGGAATAACAAAACGCATAGCAGCCTGGATTACATTTGATATGAACTCTGATATTTTCTTAGGGCTAAACCGCTCATCTGGAGGTACGTATATGTCGATGTTGAATGGTTCAGGTTGGCTCTCAGTTCTAAAATCTAAATATTTTTAAAAACCGTATCAACATATGTCATTCCTATAGATAAATTAATTATAAAAAGGTTAAAAATTCTAAGAAAATCAATTACCGTGGTTGCTGGAAGGGCGACCAGTTCTTAATCTACGAGGATATGGATATGACTGAGAACCACCTAAAACAGGTCTTATATACTCCAGGCCTTTATCAGGATTGCCAAGGTCATTGTAGTAGTCATAGTCATAGATTTGATCCCATTCTTTTCTTTCCCCTGTTCCATCTCCTCTCAATCTCACTAGTTCCTCTTTCCTGAGCTCAACCAAACCATTTGGCGTTTGGTTTGGTAGATAGCACTATACATGATAAACATGCTTTAAGCTCTTTGATTCCATTTGAAGAACAGAACGAACTTAAATAATCGCAAGTGTGGTACAACTTACAGAGTTTGGAAAGAAGATTCGACCTTTCTTTGTCAAGTTGCAAGGATAAATCCAAGAATTGCATTCAAAATGAATTATCTGATCATGAGGATCTTGGAAAGAGACGGATTGTAGGAAAAACTTGTGTTTATGCTCATTTTTTATGAGAAAAGCTCCAGGCATTCCGAAACCTGGCTCAACGCTGAACTCTACTATGTACCTCTTAATTTTAGCTTCATTTTCTTTGTGCATACCCTTTTCAATCTTCCCATTTTTTAGGTAAATTTTCTGAGAGTGCTTTCCTATTCCGGTATCTGCTACATATGAAAGAAAA
Source organism: Fraxinus xanthoxyloides (assembly GCA_903798325.1). Classification (NCBI taxonomy): domain Eukaryota; kingdom Viridiplantae; phylum Streptophyta; class Magnoliopsida; order Lamiales; family Oleaceae; genus Fraxinus; species Fraxinus xanthoxyloides. The sequence continues at coordinate 8,786 of CAIGRL010096023.1, forward strand.
TTACACATTTCAAATTCATACGTATAAGTGAAAAATATCTATACACTTAAGGACTAGATTTTAAGTTGCAGATCAAATTTGTTGAGTGTAATCTCTGAGGATTCTATTAATAATCAACTCGCCTGGGTCAATCTCGGAAGAACTGTATAGTTGAACTGAAGCTGCTTTCCCAGGATCAGATTGCCCAGGATAAAGTTGAATGATAATTTCACCATGGACGACGTTCTGTTCTGGATGTCTATCTCCATAAACCTCGTGAACATTGGTTTTGCCTTGAAAACAATTAAGACAATCAATAATATAAGAACACATGCCCTGCTTTTGAATTTGCTTTGTCTCTGTTTGCCTTATTGAGGAGTAGAGTCAATATTAGAAACAAGAATTTGGCAGAAATGACGCTAAAATGGTATTGGATTAGAACAGAATCAGATATAAAATTGCTGTGCTAACCTTGGAGATTTGTCAATGTATCAGATTCATTGCCTCACTCTGGGGTTTAGTTAATAAACGTGTTCGTAGCTTCTCATTTACCACGCCCAATGCAAATTTACACGTTTGGCCAAATGTAACTAATACTGCATCTCCTAAAGTTATATCCATGTTTATAGAAGAACAAAGAGATATATCGATCACAGGATAAATAAGCAAGGTTACTTCAAAAATCATATTTAATGAAACAAAATCTGCTCAGCTCCAAAGAACTGCAATCTGTAATTCCTGACAAGGCAAGGATATAGACTAATAAAATAAAAACATTGAAAGTGTGTTTGATGGATATTATTGAGGAAATAATGTATTTTAAATAGTGATATGATGTGAAATATATGGTTAAAAAGTAAGGAAAAATTATTGATGTGATGAAAAATATTATTTTATTGAAAAATGTGTGGTTGAAGAAGAGTTGAAATAATGTATTTTGAAAGAATGTGTACGGCTAAATCTGTTGCATCCTATCTATTGCTAAAATTTTCGGTGGAAACAATTTTTCATTTTCCTAGCAAAGTAAAGATATTGATGAGAGTTGTTTCCTATCACATGTTCGATTCGTGGGGCTCTTGAAAGGCAGACTCTCTCCTAGAAGACCTGATTTATTCTGGAAGACGGGAGTTTTCCTGGAAGAGAATGTGTAACATGTGTTGACTAGCTCGACACTTTGGCAGATCAGTGGGGGAGACTCTTGGACCCTGGTCAATTGGTCTACTTTTTGAGTGGCCAAGACGTAGATCTCAGGATTAATCGTCGAAAGTTGACACCTATATATCAAAAAAACTAAAAAAACTCTTTAATAGGCAAAGATATAGAGTACCATGACCTTAGAAGCAGATAAATAATTTATATTTAAAATTTTACAAGTGTTTTTAAAAACTTTTTAAATTTATTCTATTTTGTTTTTCCTTTCAGTTCTACCGTATTCCCAAAGAAATCTTTTTAAAGAGCATATTTCTGCTCTGGGCCATTTTATATGCTTGCAGAACTTTAGTTTACCAGATTTCTACAAATGCTTGATACCATAGGACAATTTTTGGTTCAAGATATTCCCCTGCTAACTTTTTCTTAGTAGCCTGAATTATCCCTATTTTCCATAGTGGTAATCAGGATATGTCCTTTCTTTTTCCCGCTTTTCATTGTTACCCGATATTTCAACACTTCAAAATTACGTGTACTTATTGAATAATCACTCCATTTTTAATAATATGCAACAAGTTCCTCAATTAATTTACACAATCTTAATTGTTTTTTGTAATATTTCAGGATCTAAACCATATACATTTTATACGATCTTACGGTCATCTAATTCTCTTACAATTCATGTGTCAACTTTCGATGATTAATTCTGGAATCTACGCCTTGTCCTCTTGAGACGCAGACTAGGTAAATCGCGAGATGTGCTCCAAATTGGTCAGGGTCCAAGAGCCCTCCCACTGATATGTCAAAGTGCTGAGCGAGTCAACATATGTTGCACCTTACCTTTCAGGTGAACTCCTACCTTTCCGGATAAATCATGTCTTCAAGGAGAGAGTCAGGTATACAATGCAGAAACCATATATATTGCACTTGAAAAAAATGGTGATTGGAACCGAGTATTTTGAATGATTAATTTTCGCAAATTTAAATTTTCCATCTTCCCCGAAAATAAGTTTAGAAAAGATTAAAAGAAATTGGTTATTTATTTAAAGATCTTGTACTTTCTATAATAACGGACTAGACCAGAACTAGTTAATGGGCTACCACTAGTTTCTAAACTAGTCCATCGAAATTTTTCTACTAAAAAACATTGTATACTAAAAAAAGGGAAAATTACACAACATAAGAGCTTTGAAGATTCAATTTTAAATTTTAGATATTAGGTTTCACTTTTCAAAAATCAGATATTTCATTTTAAATATCAAATATTAATTATACAATTTTCATTCCAAACCCTAATCAATTTCATTCCAAACCGGCAAACCCTATAATTTTTCACCTCTTCTCATTATCCTCTCTCTCTCTCTCTCTCTCTTCTCGCCGGCAACTGGTGCTCTCACTGGATCAACCATTTTTCTATCATCTATTGCTTCTGTTCCAAGCAGCGTTGCTTGTGGTTCCTCTTCCAAATCGATTGCTTTGATTCCATAGGAGCATCGTTAATGCTGGGATCATGATGCCTCCGGTGATGCGCTACACCGTCGCAGCGACGTTGCTCTGAGAGCGATGTGCAATGCTGCTACACGGCTCACTGTCGACAATGATGCCGAACCACCGTCGTTTGTGGTGGTGTTGATAGCGGTGATGTGGGTGGCGGTGCTCGTGTTGGCAGCGCTGATGTGGGTAATGTTGGTGAGGTTGTGGGTTGTTGGATATAGTGGTGGATGTGGTTTTGTTGGCGGGTGTGCTGTGGGCGTGGTGGTGGTGGATCTGTGGTGAGGTGGCGGTTGGGTGTGGTGTAAATAAAGATAGAAAAGATGGTGGTGGTGGTGCGGTGTGCAGTGAATATGTGCAGTGTGTGGTGGTATGTAGTGGTGGTGATGTTGGCTACAGTATTCGATATGATGATTTTGTTGTTGGGAGGTGGTGTTGCTGGTTCTGGCAACGGTAGTTTAGGCTGTTGCAATGGTGTGGTGGTGGTCACATGTGTTGTGGTGGTCACAAATGATTTGATTGATTGTGATCAATAAATTGGTTGGTGTGTGACCAATAAACAATATCAATGAAACAGATAAATTGTGACAAATACATATTGTCTGACCTAAAAAATTATTAATTTGTGGCCAATAATTTGATAAATTGTAACATAAATATAATTTGTGATCAATTAATTTGATATTTTGTGACCATAAAATAAGTTGTGACTTATAAAATTTATGATTTATGACCGATGAACAAATTGTGACCTATAAAATTTTTGAATTGTGATCGTAAAATAATTTATGACATATAAAATTTGTGATTTGTAATAAATTAATAATATGCGATCAATTATATGGAATTTATGATCAAATTATATGAAATTGTGACCTTAATTTATTTAATTAATAAAATATATGTTTTAATTAATTAAAATACAAATAAAATTAAAAAAAACCCTGAGATTTGAAATTTTAAACTTGATTTCTTAAATTTGAAATTGGTGAAACTTAATCCCTTAATTATGAAATCTTCCCTAAAAAATGATATCTAAATTAAGCGGTTCTACAACACTAGTCAATATGAAAGTTGAATAATATATTAAATGAAAATGTAGAATTAAGTGATTTATTTAATTACACATTTTATTTAATGTCGCCTTAATGTTATCTATATTGATATTTTACCACTATGGGTGTTAAATAATATTACCCAATTATTTAAAGGTAAGTCCGTTGAAAAATATTTAAAAAATTCACAATTTAGGTCAATGTTTGGAGGCCTTCAACCCGAGGAACTAATGCTGAGAGAGGCGGAGGGTAAAGGTTGGTGTCGGAGGCGGTAAGTACGAGGTACTGGAGGTTTGAAGGCCGTCCATATGGAATTGTGTCGTTGTTATCCTTGCAACGAGACGAGTACGTGTTGATGCGAAACTCACTTCTCGCTACGAGGACGTAAGTGAATTCGAATGGGGGAGAATGTCACGCAGTGAGAATGCTTAGCTCCCCATTCGGTATGGCAAGCACGCTAACAGTTAGGCGCGAAGTTTTTCTTACCAACAGTGCACTAATGATATATGATCATATGCAGATATTTTCCCTTATATCCTACTCATAGCATACATGTATATCAGTTGTTCGAGCTTGCCGGCCAAAGAATGAAGGGAAGGTAGCCTTGAGGCGTTGAACCTCGGGATAACAAGTGGACAAAGAAAATCCCAAACTAGATTACATAGCATATAGAGAAGCGTTGGTTTAATTAAAACATTAATCAATACAATGAAGTTGAAAAATTGGAANGAGAATGCTTAGCTCCCCATTCGGTATGGCAAGCACGCTAACAGTTAGGCGCGAAGTTTTTCTTACCAACAGTGCACTAATGATATATGATCATATGCAGATATTTTCCCTTATATCCTACTCATAGCATACATGTATATCAGTTGTTCGAGCTTGCCGGCCAAAGAATGAAGGGAAGGTAGCCTTGAGGCGTTGAACCTCGGGATAGCAAGTGGACAAAGAAAATCCCAAACTAGATTACATAGCATATAGAGAAGCGTTGGTTTAATTAAAACATTAATCAATACAATGAAGTTGAAAAATTGGAAAGAATGGATAAATAAAACAAAATGCAAAAATCTAGCCCAAAGAGAGAATTGAATACCAACGCCTTTGACAACAGTTTCTTGAATAAGTATAAGATCCACCATCAGAGCATTAAAAAAAGTAATGATATTGGAGAGAGAAATGACATTTTGTTTCTTGTTAAGTAATAGAAAAATGATAGTTTTGGTCAAATTAATTATATATAGAGAAAGTAATGTCTGTAATATATTTACATGATACATAAATGAATGTGATAAGTTTTATGCCATTTATACGACTTTTTTAGAAATGTTTGTATTTTCAAATTTTGTTAGCTTTTTGTATTTGCATATGATAATTCTAATTTAAAAAATTTCGTAATTATAGTTTTTGATTTTCTTCGACGAATCAATTAAACTTACATAATGTGGACCCCTCATCAAAGCAACGCCTTAGGCAATCGCCTATGCCGCCTATAGTCAGGGCCAGCCTTGTCCTTACAACAGGTTTTCTGAAAATGATATTGGAGTAACATTTATTTTGTAGGTTTTTGCTTGGTTTGTTTATTTTTGGCATGCATTAAATTTTTAATGTAGTGATGAATATGCTTTTTAATAAGTTAACACATACAAGGAGCAGATAATTGGAATCTGGAGGTTCTATTTGCGGAACCTACATCAATGAGTATATATTTCTAAAATATTTATTTTATTTTATAATAAATTCCTAATTCAAATTTTAAGTATTATAATTTTATTTTCCTACAGTAATTTATAAAATTTCAATCAATGTTACAATGCAAATCAAACAAAATCAGACTATCGTAATCCTCACTGTCATCTTCATGGTTGAGTATACAAAATATTTTTCCATATTATTCAAAACGAAAACCTTACAAATGATCAAAAGATTATGGAAAGTGTACGGCTTTGGCTCAGGGAACCCCCACTACCATTCCCTGCAGCTCTGGAGAGCCAACAACCTGGCATCCGAGCTTCGAGTGTTTATTTAGAACCCGGGAACGAGAATTCCTCTTCAAGACGTACTGCTCCTTGTAGGATGGAGGAGGCAGCTTCTCGAGCAACTCCTGGGTGATGTGGACCTCGCACTCAGCTGAGCACACATCTATTTCCTCTAGCCGCTGCGATTAGATTACGGTTGGTTTATGCCTTGAGAAGGGTTCGACAGGAGAGTACTACAACCTCGTGCTTGTTGCCGTTGGATCAATTGCGAAGAGCTTGATTATTTTATCGGAGACCTTTTCGGAGGCGGAGGTGGCGGAGGATCGGATGATGATAGCGCGTGAAGAGAACGCGAAGGTGGGTGTTTTGGTAATTTGCGAGGCCAGTTTCTGGAGTGTGGAATCGCCATTGTAGATATGGAATTGCATGACAGGTCCCCGTATTTTAGAAAAAGAGCGAAGTCTGTCCCAATTATTGAAAATAAAAAAGGCTTTGTTTCGTATTTTCTTTTATTCATTTTGATTTAAGCTCTAAATTTTCTTGTAGTAGTTTAGAAGTTTTCGAAGATCTAATTGGTTTAGATCTTTCAACCCTATTTTTCCCCAACATTTCTGATACCGAAAATACAGATCAAAATAAAAATCGAGATGGAAGGAGAATGTGATCATCCCTACATTTCAAGAGATCTAAAATTGTTTGGTTATGTAATTAGATTCCTCTCCAATCAACTATTTTTGGTTTTTATGGCATCTCTACATTTATGGCTGGTGGATGTTCACCCGCCTAACGCACATTATCCTCGATGGATATTTCGTGTTTTCTCCAGAATTTTACGAGGAGAAGACTACACGTTACCTAGCACAGAAGCTTGCAAGTTCTTTATGTACTTCCTTCATCCATTCACCAATCTTATATTATAGGTAAGATGACTCAGCAATACTATTGGCACTGTATATTCTACTTATAATTGAAAATTGGCTGGGAAAGAATTCTGCAAAACAAATTCAAGATATGCGAGACTAGGATCTTAGGGTGCGTTGAATTGCTAGCATGAAATTTGTATGAAAAAAAAATAAATTTTAGACAATTCAATTGTCTAGAACTTATTTTTATGAAAATTATTAATTAAACGTATTTGATCGATTTACTTTTCAATCGATAAATTATATTTGTCGATTTTTTATTGATGGGTAGATGAGGGAGATGAGATAGATGAGGGAGAGGAAGAGAGCGGATTCCCTAAAAAATAAAATCTTACTCCCTCTAAATAAAATATTTTCTTTGATTTTGAGAAAAATATGATC
>CAIGRL010096106.1:0-10017 GCA_903798325.1 Fraxinus xanthoxyloides
TATATGATTTCGATATACTCACGGAGGAGAACACAAATCAACTTTCATATTTCAATATAGTCAACCAGGTCCCGCTCAAAATTAGTACCAAAGTCAGCCATTCAACTCAGATTTTTTCCAAAAATTAATATGTAAGCAAGATGTATCAAGTACAAGTCAAGTCAAATGCACCCAATTTACCAAAATAACAAAAAGGTTATTAGTACAAAACGTTCTTACATTTGAAGTTCATTGTGCAAAATGTCCTCATCTTACATTTTCACTTCTATTTATATCTTTCATTGCGAAAAATGATCATTTTCATTCATTTTTATCTATTTTCTCAATAAAAAAAACTGTGAAACGACGGAATATATCTTTGAGAACAAAATAGCCTTTTTCCTAAGGTGCAAGAAAAATTACACGCACAAAACCCGAAACCATCATTGAAACTCCTCCATTCCAAGATTCTAAAGAATGCGCACTCTTAAGCCCTTGTTTGACACCCATTTTATGGTAGAATTTGCTTTAGAATAGTGATTAATGGAAGAATGTGTGGTTAAAAAGTAAGGAGAATTTTTGAATTTATGTGTAATATTATTTTATTCATAGAATGTGTGGTTGAAATGAAGAATGGGCAAAAAATGAGAATGAGAATGAAAAAAAATTGGATGTCAAACAAGGGCTTAATTTCTATGCCCCTATAATTGATTGATGTGAGAAGTTGGTGGATTTGCAGAATAGCACTGGCTGTCTCTGGTGTTGACATCAAGACCAAGGCATGGTGCTGGCCTCACTGTAGAACTGGTGCACAAAATTAGGTTGGTTCTATAGCGTCGGGTAATGAGCCATGCTATGTGTATAGCCGAGGTTGACAACCTCTCATATGGGGGGTCCACTTTTTTATTTTTGAGTTTTTTAAATATGCGGACCCCGCAAACATGTGAGAGGTTGTCAATCTCGATTGTAGAAGTAGAATTATTGGTCGAGTAATACTGCCCTATAAAGTATGTTCGCACCTGGTCAGCAACGACGTGCAGAAGAAAAGCAGTCGCCATTGAGAACAAATTAAACCCACACGAAAAACCCCATATTTAAACAAAAACCCAATAATTCAGGAAGTTTCACCCCAGATGGTTTGGCGAGGGGATTTCACATTTAGCGATTTTAGCAAGAAGCGGATACGGCGAAGGTGATAACGGTGGCGACCGACTGCAGAACGGAAAAGAAAGGATTCCTCTTATTTATATTTATAATTTTATAATTATTTATTTAGGACTCGTTTGTACTTCTCTATATATATATAGAAAGGTATATTCGTCGTTTCACAATCTTTATTACAAAAGTTGATGGGAAGGGATGAAAAAATGATGATTTTCACAATGAATAGTGTAAATAGTGATGAAAATGCAAAAAATATAAGAAAACATAGGAGCGTTTTGCACTAATAACCTATAACAAAATGCCAAATTCTATTTCAAATAAATTTTTGATCCTTCTATAATCATAATGGATGCTATTTATGAATAAAGAGTCTCTTGAATTAAAAGAGGGATTAAAGGAAAGCACATTCTGGCATACCATCTAACATCTCTTTCAGAACAGGAGTTTAGCTTATGAAATTCAAATCTAAAAGTGCTTAAACAGTATGTTCGATATATTGCAAAGAATAAATTAGATAGGACTATAAAGTACAAATCGAAAAATGAAGTTCAAATCTTGGCACATAATGATCTTTCAAAATAAATTGCGAATATTTTTTTTTCTCATTCTTCTAATTCTTAAAACACGATGCGAAATTAAAATTTTCAATTATTGTCACGGATGAATTTCCTGATTGTTAGTAGTCATCATGGAAACGAGGGTCATCGAAGGTGTCTTCATGACTACAGTTATAACACATAAGAAACACGAGACTAAATACAACTTTATGTACTAATATGAAGCCTAGACAGATTTCGTTTTGCTGATATATAGTCATTATCAACGTACTTTAATTTCCTCTTAAATACTTTGTGACATTGTATTGTTTTCTGAAATATAGACTTTTCATCCAAAATGTAATGACAATCGATTCTTTAGTTACAAGTTTAAGCTGTAGTCTCAGTATCTTCTTTTGGCACAACGTTCAGTTCATTGCAACATCATTGAAAGATCCAAAACAACTATATTCCTTAACAATAACAACGTACCATATTAGTTTCGACCTGTTTTACTAAGATCATATCACTCTCGTGAACACAGCATAGCGTTTTGGGATCCTTGAGATAAGAACAGACAAGTTACTTAAAAGTTTCCGGAAACAAACACCAACAAACATTAACTCGAATAACATAAATACTTGAGAGATAAAGTACACTACAATAAAGCAAAGCACTTATCGTTATATTGATGTTGAAGAAACTAAAAACACCACACAATCTATTGTAATTGAACTTGCTCAAGGTAAATCACTTTGTAGTTTCCAGATTCTCTTGGAAGATTGAACTTAACTATGTCAGATGAATACTTCTATGCCGGCAGATATCTACAGTTCAACTGAGCTGCTTCTTCATATCACCTGCATTGCAAATGATAAAAGAATGTTATATGTGATATCAGTTGATATCAATTGAACTAGATCTGTTTAACTGTGTTTTCTCTTAAAGACGAATATGAAATGATAGTTCACAATTTCACCTGTAACTGGTTTCATCTGCATGCCTGGATTGGTCTACCATGGCCTAATTCTGCTGAACTAGGTGCCCGGTGAGGTTCACATGGCAAGACTTTTTCGAAAGCTTCAACCAGCAACGCAACTTTTCTCTTGCGAGCTGGAGCGAGTGTTGTGACTGCTTGTCTGAGTGCATAGTCAAGCATCCATTCTTCTGAATTTTTCCTTTCGTCCATCATCTGATGCTTAAGATCAACCTTTTCGGCCTCTGGATCAGGTTCAACTGGTAGAAAATTCGGTTCTCGTGGATTGAATTGTCTTGATTCATCATAATCATCGACACGTCTCTTGCATCTGGTTGTTGCTTTTAGGTTTTTGCAGGTGTCAGATGAGTTATCTGATTCCGTTAATGTAGCCCTTTTCAAACATGTGTCATTTGTTTCTACCTTGGTTGAATTTGTTTTAACTATATGATCTCCATTTTCAACCATATTGAGCTCAGGCACGCCTAAACAAGACCCTTCTTTGGGATCTATGGGAATCAATTCCCCGAAATTATCAGCTTCATTACAATGATTCACCAAGTGGCTCTGATATTCCACATTCATCGTCTCAGATTCCTCATCAGATGCTTTTATCCCAGTCAACTTTGCAGCATCAGTTTGGTCTTTCACATCTACCCCATCGCCATTACCAGAGCATGAAATTTCTGCCTGAATATTACAGTATTGATCTGTTTCTGGATCTTCACAAATAGGAAGAACGCCTCCATCGAATGCCTCCCCGTCTAGTGGATATATGTTAGCAGTATCAGATTGGTACTCTTCTATAATACCAAGGCTGCCAACATCGTGCTTGTACTTCTCATTCAGATTTCCTGTGCTGACACTATCAGGGACATCAGAACCCTCCTCATCTTCATGAATTGAAGTTCCATCTTCTAACATCATGACGTTCGGTTTCTCTTCATCACTATCCTGGTCCAAGAACACGATATCATTCTTATCTTCTTTTGCTGCCTCGAGATTTCCCATTTGATCCTCAAAAAGAAAAGTAGTAGTCTCAATGTTGAAGTTATCCAGGTATTCATATGAACCTGTCGATTCAGAGCTACAGCTTTCTTCATCTGCTGGAATTTCATCAAAGTGGCTGCTAACATTTTCATCTAGATTGAAAATGGCTTCTTCACGAATGATGCAGCCATCAACTTCAGAGGAATCAACGCCTTTCCAGTCACGTTCTTTTCTGCCTTTTAGTGAATAATCACGATCATCATCATCAAGATAGAAAGCAGAGTATTCCCCTGCCTCCCAATCCATATCCGAAGCATCCGAACCAAGTTCATCTGATTGAACACTTTGTACGTTGTCTCTCGTGATCTCAGTCTGGACCCTCAAGCATCCAAGTTTTGCATCCTTGTCAGCCACAGAAGGTACGGTGATTTCCTCCCCCGCTCCAATTTCTTCAGGAAAGACGGCAGCATCATCTCCATTTTGATCAAAACTTTCACCAGAATCCCTGTCAGTATTAAATTCTTCTTCCTTTTCATCACTTGCACTCTGATCAATCCCAGTTTGCTCACCACCATCTTCCTTCTCTACACCATAGATTTCAACATAGAAATCGCCATCCTTTTCTTGAATCAGAGGGCTAATTTTTGAGCTATCCAATCCATCTCGACTTGGAAATTCCCTATCGATATTCACACCATCTCCAGCAGCCCTTGATCGCCTTGGGGATAGACACCCCAGCTTTAAGCCCCTTTGAGTCTTGATCATAAGCCTTCTCGCAGACAAGAACTTTTTCAGAGGAGGCACAGGAGCATGCTTATGACCATTTAAAGAGCAATAATTATACGGACAGACCTTCATTACAGAGGTCCCCTCTGATTCTGTTCCTCCAGGATTAAGACCGAGGTAACTGGGAAACTTGTAATCTTTCAAAGTTGATGAACATGTTGATCTTTTAACATCTAAATTTTCACACAACACAACCGGGGAACATTTATTTGCAGATGATCTTGAGGGCTTAAAGCTAGGCGTTTTTGTCAAAATCCTAGATAGCATTCTTGATGAACTTTTTCTTCGTGAATATATATTCTCGGGGCTAGTTTTAGAACATCTGGAAGAACTCACCTGGGATCTCTCCTTTCTAGCCTCAGAACTGCTGGTGGACTTCATGTAATTCGGCGTCGACATCTCCACTGCGGCGCCGCTTGGCTGCTTCTGCGGCGTTGCAACAGGTGGCGGAGGTTTTCCGGGCTGCCGCTCTTGCCTTCCCATATTGGGCGAACGAAATTTCTCAAAATCTTGACGCTTCATTAATCCTGACTTTTTCATTTTCTTCTTCAAATATTTTCCTCGATTCTTCCCATCCTGTTGCTGCAATTGATCACCATCAGCTTGGAATTGGATTCCAAGCCTGTTGATCACCTTTCTTTGCACCATCTTCAAAGGAAGAACCTGGAACCCGAAGTTTTCAGAAGATTTCTTGGCTTAATGATGGAGACTTCCAGCACTAAAAGAAAAGTGGGTTCCTTTCAGTTTTTGTCTTATCAGAGAAAAATATCATTAATTTTTTTTGAAAAAATGGAGATTCCAAGTTTTGGCGTTACTTTTGGACGAAGTGGGTGACTCTGATGAGAATTTGAACAAGGGTGTGTTTGATGGTGACTCTGTATTGATAAGAAATCCTGGCCCTTTTAAAAATTCTATCAGTTGAATTATTAAGGAAATTTGTATATATCATCTTATTTTTTATTGATTTAAGGCATTCAATAATTAGTTACTTGGATTTCTCGTGTTGGCTTATGGGTATGGGATCACAGGTCAATGGAGGAACCATCATGCTATGGACAAGTAATGGAGTTGGTATATAAGAAAAATAGAAAAAGAAAAAAGAAAAATTGACAAAGAGCTATTCTACTCGACTCGATTCGATTTTGTGTCTTGTTTCGTTTTAGTAAACAGAAATTCACGAGAATCCATTTGTAAGGGTGTTCATGCTTGACACAATATAACTCGATACATTTATAATTTTAGTAATTGCTTAAAAAACGACTCGTACGTTTGAGGATTAAATTGTTTTGTTTTTAATATGGTTTTAAATTAAGTATTTTTTTTAAAATAATATTTCGAATCTGTTTAATTTATCCCTTGCTCGATACAACTTAAAATCTAGATTTTAATATAAGTCAAAATCAACAATCAATTTTAATCAAATATTTTAGAATAATGTTATTCATCCCACTGGAGTTGAGACTCTTTTATGTGGCAAGCATTAAATGATAGACTGCATTAAATGAGTCATGAGGCTTTTTATTTGGATGAATCTATCATTTAAGAGTAATGTTATTCATCCACATTTGGGTTACAAACACAATCTATGTGGTGTTAATGTGATATTAAATGATATATGAAATTAAATAAGTCATTTAATTTCACATTTCATTTAACCTACTCATAATTTAATGTTATGTAATTGCCACATAGATTGATGCTCAATCACAGTGAGGATGAATAACATTACTCAATATTTTATGGATCACATAACTTTTCAATCATACATTTCATTAACTTCTATTAAAATTCGTTAAAAATTTAATTTTAATCTCCACCAATAATATATTAATAAGTCGGTAATATTTTAATTGCTCGCTTTTTCATGCTTGTAAGGAATAGAGTACTATTATCCTTCTTCTGTAAGTTCAAAAAAAGCTTAGGAAATGATATTGATAATTGAAGTTTAAACTATTAATAAGGATTAGGTAAGGAGTCACAAATATATGTGCACGTGAGTCGTAACCCTACACACGTGTGAACTTAAAATCTATATCATAGGTACAATAATTTTTTATTTTTTTAATTTCACCTTGAAACCAAATAAGATCATATTACCGACATAATACTTTACTTTTACCGCTTAAGTTAGACTGTGACGTGTCCTCCAATAGAGGGTCGCCACTTGTCAATTCGGTAACCAAATAGGCAAAAAAATTATGTACAACAAGAATAATTCAAACTTTTTACACTTCATTTATAAATTTGACTTGCACGTGACTGATGTAAGGAACATAAAATAAAAATAAATAAATTTCTTCACACATTATTTCCAAGTTTTTCAAAACAATGGTTCATATTAATTAAATAGATTAAGAGATTGATGGGGTATTATTTATTGAATAAAATTTAGAATATTATATTTTTGACCAATGGCCGAGGGGAGAGAGTGGGCCGGTCGTACTTTGTAAAAGATTGAGAAAGTGGTCGGCCGGAAAGGGGCCGTTTGCAGGGCCCACAGGAGCGTATGATGCAGCCAGTAATCCATTAGCGCTCCTTTTGCTTTGATCTTTCCCTAATAATAAAGTGAAAGCATAGAACAACATTTCATTAAAATCAGCTACCTATGGTCTCACAAATAAAATATTTTAATATATATATATATATAATCAATGAATAAATCACCATCGTTAATTGTCAACAACAACGATAATCAACGAAGATATTGCTATCAATTACCAACAGAATTGATTCCACCAGAATTTTTTTAATTATATAATTTTTAAATATTATTTACGAGTATTTATAATATTTAAATTGAATTTTCATTAGTTATCTTTGCAGTTTGTTTAGTGTTTAACATCAACCGACCATGAAATATGAAATATATCGTATCTAAAACCCGTGGCTATAATTCAGTTGGCGGCACATTTTCCATGCTTAGAGTTTAAGTATGATGTCAAAGAGTTGTTTATTTGACTTCTTGATGCAGATCGAATCTACAACACACTACAAACGAATTGCACCTTAAGAAAACAAACTTTTTTTCTTATTTCATGAACAACTAAAACCCTATAAGACATTTTGAAGTCTTAAATACTAAAATAACAGAAAACCTATTGGATGAGCTGTCCTTTAATGGACTGGACTACAAAGCAAAATAAGTAAATATTGAAAATAATGAATTAAGAAATACTAAATGTCTTTTTGACTTTGCAAACAAATTCAAATGCCCAAAATCCAGAATGGGGTCATGGGCCCAAAATGAATACCGTATGTAAAAGTTACGCTATTTTTTTCGAACGCCGACCATCCAAACGTTCCAAATACGCTAATGTCTGTTCCTCCACACTAACCTCATCACTTCTTTAGAGATTTCTAAAAAATTAACAAAACTAAAAACCTAAATATATAGTGTCCAAATTCAACATTTTTTTTTCTAGAAAATGATTTTCAAACAAACATTTGATGATTAATTTGATCATGAACTTTTATCGTTGTTCAATATTTTACGCTAAACTTGATCTTGATCAAAGAGTGGCGCACACAATAAAATTTATTCAATATGTGCTCGATTTTCTTCTTCCTTTCAGAGAAAGACTCCAAATGTTCTTTCTTGATGACGTAGGTCTTAATTTACGCTTAATAGTTGATACGAAAGTTTTAAAATTTTTTGACGTCAACAAGAAGATGAAAATTAGGGATAACTTACCATTTTTTGACATGAAAGTTTCAACTAAAACAATCGTATAATTTATCAATTATATCGTTACTTGGAGGCCTCATATGTAGAAAATAATTAGGGCAGCAAAATTCGAAATTTTTGAAGAGCGTCACCAGTCTGTTTTTCCCCATTTGATTGCCAGTGGCTCCAGAGGCATCCCATAATGCAATAATTCAATGAGATTGCTCCCTATGCTTCAATCACTGCACGGGCATATGCTCTGAGGACAGATAGAATGAGATAATAAATGCTAGTATGTGTTGGATATAGATGGTATTTTGTTTTTGGTTCGAGTATTTTGAAAATTTAAATATATCGATTTTCGTTGGAAATTTAAATATATCGATTTTCGAGTTTTGGTTTTGTTTGATTATTCTATGTTTCAAAATTAAATTTTAAAGTTTAAAATATTGTGTAGATTTTCTTATTTAACTTTTACAGTTTACATTTTAGTGGATAAATTTCTCAATTATTTGAAAACATATGAATTTGTATTAATTAAGATTTAATTGAGAGATTTATAAGAAAATTGGAACAGAATCAAAATTTGGTTTTGTATCTAGAATCAAAATTTAGTTCTATAGCTAGAATTAGGATTTGAACCAAAATCGTTCGATTCTCAAACCCTACACGATAGATTTCAACTAAAATTGAACCAAATCGATTGATTTCAGGTAAGAATGCCCACTACTAAATAAAGATAGGTCAATCACTTGTTCTCAAATATCATAGATTAAAAAAAAAAAAATTTGAAATAAAAAAGAGTAAAATCAATTAGGTTCAACGGCTCAACGTTACAATACCTAGGGGTTAACTAATCGAACAATATCGCTTTGCACCCTTATGTTTGGATTTAAAAAGATTTGACATGTTTGAATAAGAAAAATGTATGATATTTTTATATTGTTGTTTCGTTTACAAGTAACCCTAAGATAAGGAATGAAGTGAAATAAAAAGAAAAAAAGGTAAAAAATACTTTTCCAAGATTCAGCATCATTTTCTGGGTTCCAAACACTTTACTTAATAATCACTAATTGTGGATTAAAGATGTCACAAATCTCATTGGGAATCTGCTTTTCTGTTCCTTTTAACTTTTTTGTTAGCCCATGTGTTTACTCTCTCCCTCTCTCTCTCCCCACCCTACTTTGTTGCCAATTATATCCTGATTTATTTTGCTCTCAAACCCTGGGGTCCCTGCCAATTTATTTTCTTAAATACAACTGAAACTCGAGTTAAGTATCCGAGCTAATGCTCGTAAAGTTGTATTTTATGGTTTATTAGACAACTAAGCGGGTTAATTTCATAAACAGTCACTGAACTTATCTAAAAATTACAAAACAGTTACTAAAGTTTAAAACTTGCAGAAACGGTCACTGAAATTTACGCGCTTTCACAAACGATCAATGAAATTTTAATTTGTTTCACAAATGATCAATGAAAAACCGTTATAATTTTAATTCAAACTTAAATGACCAAAACACGTGGACATATAAGTTTGACCACCTCAAGTGCAAATTTCTTGCTATTAAGTGCCACCCTTGGAGTAAATTAGATAGAAATTGTAAAAGTAATATTTTAATTCTCGTTCTGTCTATATGCGTACAAGATCATAAATTTAGATATGAGATATAAATATTTTTCTATGTTTTGTGTGATCGTGCATAGATTTTCTAACTTTTAGCCCCGTTTGTTTGCCATTTTTCCCTTCATTCTTAGAATTTTTTTGACCGTTGGTGTGCAACTTAGGCCCCACTATAGAGATGAAAATTCAAAAAAAGTGGCTGAAGTGGGATCTCAACAGTCACAATTCTTATTTTGTCAAGCAAATAATGCACAACAAACAGGGGCTTAATGCATTTTTATTTATTTTAGTTCACATAAAA